>CAUYUJ010017581.1:129846-147346 GCA_963575745.1 Prorocentrum cordatum
GACGCCATGGTAAGGGATGGGAGGGAGGGGTAGGACGTCAGATATGACGCGAGCGCACCCAGCTTGCCACCGTCCCCTCCTCGACCCCCCGAGCCCTGTGGCGGTGTGGGCGCCGGCGGAAGCTGTTCTTGTAAGTTCCCAACCATTATGTGGTGTTGGGTCCTCGTTTTGAAGAGACAGCGCCCCGCGTTCCTTCCTTCCTTCCTTCCCGCTGCCCCCTCCCTCCTCCCATCGTCGTCATCATCATCATCATCATCAGCATCATCATCATCATCATCATCATCACCATCATCATCAGCCTCATCATCATCAGCATCATCATCATCGTCAACATAATCGTCTTGCTTTTTTCCCCCAACCATCCTGTGGTGTTGGGTCCTCGTTTTGAAGAGTCAGCGCCCGCTGCCCCCTCCCCCTCCCCCTCCTCCCTCCTCCCATCCCTTGCATCTGCTCTCCGCATGCCCATCCCATTCTGGCACACCCCTCACACGGTTCGCGGCCCCATAGGGAGCTCCACCGAAGGCCCCAGCGGCAAGGTCCGCATGCGGGACCGCCACGAATTTGGCACACCCCTCACGAGGATCGTGGCCCCACAGGGAGCTCCACCGAAGGTCCCAGCGGCAGGGTCCGCATGCGGGGACCGCCACCCATTTTGGCACGCCCCTCACACGGATCGTGGCCACACAAGGAGCTACACCGAAGGCTCCAGTGGCAGGGTCCGCATGCGGGGACCGCCGCCCATTTAGGCACACGCCTCACACGGTTCGTGGCAGCACAAGGAGCTCCACCGAAGGCCCCAGTGGCAGGGTCCGCATGCGGGACCGCCACCCATTTTGGCACACTCCTCACACGGTTCGTGGCTCCACACGGAGCTCCACCGAAGGCCCCAGTGGCAGGGTCCGCATGCGGGGACCGCCACCCATTTCGGCACGCCCCTCACACGGTTCGTGGCGCCACAGGGAGCTCCGCCGAAGGCCCCAGTGGCAGGGTCCGCATGCAGGGACCGCCACCCATTTTGGTACACCCCTCACACGGTTCGTGGCCCCGCAGGGAGCTCCACCGAAGGCCCCGGTGGCAAGAGCGCGTTTCTTTATTATCGGCGATGACGGGCGTCGTGGAAGGGGGGGGGCGGGGGGGTATAACGTAACGCCTCCCCCGCCGTGCGGCTCCAGCACCACGGCCGCGTCCGCGCGCACGACGACGATGAGCGACGAGCGACAAGCGACGAGAGACGAGCGACGACGACGACGACGACGACGACGACGACGACGACGACGACGACGACGACGACGCCTGTCTACACCACAGCATCCGCGTGCAACGCAGCGCTGGCGTACATCAGAGCGCCTGCGTGCACAGGACAGGTAGGAGGAGCATGTCGGTGAGGAGTTGTTGCGGACAGCTAAACGCCACGCCAGGGAAGTGTTGAGAATAAAATGCGACGTTTCTCCCTCCTCCATCCTCCGCCTCCGCCTCCGCCTCCTCCTCCTCCTCCTCCTCCTCCTCCTCCTCCTCCTCCTCCTCCTCCTCCTCCTTCTCTCCTCCTCCCTCCTCCTCCTCCTCCTCCTCGCCCTCCTCCTCTTCCTCCTTCTCCTCCTCCTCTTCTTCCTCCTCTCCTCCCCCTCCTCCCCTCCTCCTCCTCCTCCTCCTCCCCCCCCTCTCCTCCTCCTCCTCTCCTCCTCCCTCCTCCTCCTCCTCCTCCTCCTCCTGCTCCTCCTCCTCCTCCTCCTCCTCCTCCTCCTCCTCCTGCTCCTCCTCCCTCCTCCTCCTCCTCCTCCTCCTCCTCCTCCTCCTCCTCACCTCCTCCTCCTCCTCCCCTCCTCCTCCTCCTCCTCCTCCTCCTCCTCCTCCTCCTCCTCCTCCTCCTCCTCCTCCTCCTCCCTCACCCTTCCCCCCTGTCGTGCGGGTCGGCACAACAGCGCACGTGCGCGTCTCAGCGTGCACCGCAGAGTGGTCTACTCACTGGTGCCGTGCTGAGTGCACGCACGAATTTTGGTGTACACTGGTGCTGTGTTGCACACGGCTGATGTGGTGTACGCAGGCGCTGTGGTGTATACAAGCGCTGTGGTGCCAGCAGGCACTGTGGCACACACTGGCGCTGTGATGCACGCGGCTGCTGTGGTGTGCATAGGCGGTGTGGTGTACACAGGCGCTGTGGTGCACGCAGGCACTATGGTGTACACAGGCGTTGTGGTGCAGATCGCCACCGACACGCTGCTGCTACCCGTCCTCGGTGACTCCTCAATATTCCCAGACGCCGCCGGCGCGCAACGTGACGTCATCGGCCCCCTCCATCCCCCCCCCAAATGATTGCCGTCATCGGCCTGGAATTAAATTATCCTGAGGAAAATCCCAACCATATGCAGTTGTGGGTACCACAATTGTGAAGATCTTCTTCTATGAAGCTCCCTATGGGGCCACGATGCGCTGCACTGGGTGGGGGGGAACGCATGCGGGCGGTAGCACTGGGGCCGTCGGTGGAGCTCCCGATGGGGCCACGAAACGCTGCGGTGAGTGGGAAGGGGGGGACGCATGCGGGCGGTAGCACCAGGGCCTTTGGTGGAGCTCCCTATGGGGCCACGAAATGCTGTACTGGGTGGGGGGGAACGCATGCGGGCGGTAGCACCGGGGCCGTCGGTGGAGTTCCCTACAGGGCCACGAAACGCTGCACTAGGTGGGGGGGGCGCATGCGGGCGGTACCGCTAGGACCTGCGGTGGAGCTCCTAATGGGGCCAAGAGACTCTGCACTGGGTGGGGGGGGAGCATGCGGGCGGTAGCAGTGGGGCCTTCGGTGGAGTTCCCTGTGGGGCCAGGAAACGCTGCACTGGGTAGGGGGGACGCATGCGGGCGGTAGCACTGGGGCCGTCGGTGGAGCTCCCTATGAGACCACGAAGCGATGCACTGGGTGGGGGGGGGACGCATGCGGGCGGTAGCGCTGGGACCTTGGGTGGAGCTTGGGGCCGTGGCTGGAGCTCCCTATGGGGCCACGAAGCGCTGCACTGGGCGGGGGGGACGCATGCAGGCGATAGCACCGGGGCCGTCGGTGGAGCTCCCTGTGGGGCCACGAAACGCTGTACTGGGTGGGGGGACGCATGCGGGCGGTAGACTTGGAACCTTCGGTGGAGCTTACTATGGGGCCACGCAGCGCTGCACTGGGTGGGGGGGACGCATGCGGGCGGTAGCACTGGGGGCTTCGGTGGAGCTCCCCATGGGGCCACGAAACGTGTGAGGGGTGTGCCAAATTTGGTTTCCGGGACGCATGCGGACGGTCCCACTGGGGGCTTCGGTGGAGCTCCCCATGGGGCCACGAAACGCTGTACTGGGTGGGTGAAACTGCCGAATCTGGCATGCGGACGGTCACACTGGGGGCTTCGGTGGAGCTCCCTATGGGGCCAGGAAACGCTGTAGTGGGTTCGTGAAAATACCAAATTGGGCTTCTAGGACGCACGCGGACGGTCCCATTGGGCGCTTCGGTGGAGCTCCCTATGGGTCCACGAAACGCTGTACTGAGTAAGTGAAAATGCTAAATTGAATTTCCGGGACGCAGGCGGACGGTCACACTGGGGGCTTCGGTGGAGCTCCTTGTGGGGTCACGAGACGCTGCAAATGAAAATGCCAAATTGGGTTTCCGGAGTGCATGGGGCCAGTCCCACTGGGGGGCTTCGGTGGAGCTCCCTATGGGGCCACGAAACGCTGTACTGGGTGGGTGGAAATGCTAAATTGGGTTTCCAAGACGCACACAGACGGTCCCACTGGGGGCTTCGGTGGAGCTCCTTCTGGGGCCACGAAAAGCTGTGCTGACTGGGTGAAAATGCCAACTTGAATTTCCGGAACGCATGCGGACGGTCCCACTGGGGGCTTCGGTGGAGCTCCCTATGGGGCCACGAAACGGAGTAATGGGTGGGTGAAATTCCACATTTGCTTTTCCTGAACGCATGCGGACGGTCCCACTGGGGCCTTCGGTGGAGCTCCCCATGGGGCCACGAAACGATGCAGTGGGTAAGTGAAATGGCCAAATGGGGCTTCCAGGACGCACACACACACGGTCCCAATGGGGGCTTCGGTGGAGCTCCCGATGGGGCCACGAAGCGCTGTACTGAATAGCGCAAATGCCAAATTGAATTTCCGGGACGCACGCAGACGGTCACACTGGGGATTCAATGGGGCTCCCTATGGGGCCACGAAGCGCTGTAGTAATGGGTGGGTGAAAATGCCAAATTGGGCTTCCGGAGCGCATGCGGCAGGTCCCACTGGGGGCTTCGGTGGAGTCCCCTGTGGGACCACAACACGTTGTAATGGGTTGGTGCAAATGGCAGACTCCCTATGCGGCCACGAAGCGCTGTACTGGGTGGGCGAAACGCAGGGAAGAGGGAGGGGGAGGAAAGAAGAAGGGAGGAGGAACGCGGGGACCGTCTCTTCAAAACGAGGACCCAACACCACAGGATGGTTGGGAAAAACAAGCTCCAGCTGCGTCCGCGCGCACGACGACGATGAACGACGAGCGACGAGCGACGAGCGACAACGACAACGACGACGATGACGACGACGACGACGACGACGACGACGACGACGACGGCGACGGCTACGACGGCGACGGCGACGACGACGACGACGACGACGACGACTACGACGACGACTGCAGACCAGACTCCTATGCGGACACCTATGCGGACACCTATGCGGATCACGATGCGCACGGCGGCAGTGCCCGGGACGCACTGGGGGGGGGGAGCGCTACGTCATAGGGGGGGGGGGGGGGGCCGGGAGCCCTGACGCCCGTCATGCCCCAAGCGATAAAGAAACGGGCTCCAGGGTCCGCATGCGGGGACCGCTACCCATTTTGGCACACCCCTCACACGGTCCATGGCCCCACAGGGAGCTCCACCGAAGGCTCCAGTGGCAGGGTCCGCATGCGGGGACCGCCACCCATTGTGGCACACCCCGCAAACGGTCCGTGGCCGCACAGGGAGCTCCACCGAAGGCCCCAGCGGCAGGGTCCGCATGCGGGGACCGCCACCCATTTAGGCCCACCCCTCACACGGTTCGTGGCCCCACAGGGAGCTCCACCGAAGGCCCCAGTGGCAGGGTCCGCATGCGGGGACCGCCACCCATGTAGGCACACCCATCACACGGTTGGTGGCCCCACAGGGAGCTCCACCGAAGGCACCAGTGGCAGGGTCCGCATGCGGGGACCGCCACCCATTTTGGCACACCCATGAAACGGTTCGTGGCCCCACAGGGAGCTCCTCCGAAGGCTCCAGTGGCAGGATCCGCATGCGCCAACGCCACTCATTTCGGCACACCAGTCACACGGTTCGTGGCCTCATAGGGAGCTCCACCGAAGCCCCCAGTGGGACCGTCTGCATGCGTCAACGCCGCCCATTTCGGCGCACCCCTCACACGGTCCGTGGCCCCACAGGGAGCTCCACCGAAGGCTCCAGTGGCACAGGCCGCATGCGCCCGACGCCCATTTTGGCACACCCCTCACACGGTTCGTGGCCCCATATGGAGCTCCACTGAAAGCGGTACCCACAACGCGGTATTCACAATTGCGCATGGTTGGGTCTTTCGCCAGGATATGTTTTCGAGATTTTGAGGAATGTCCACCCAAGTTTACGGAAAGTTTACGAAATCCCCGTTGGTCGTCATCGTCGTCTGTCACTTCCTCCTTCTCGTGGGCCAGTTCCGGCATCTTGGAGCCCCGTTCCACTCAGTTCGGACGCTGGCAACTGTCATCCTCTCCGAGAGGCAGCCCTCATTGACTGACGTCCGCGCATGTGCGTTGGTTCTTGAAGGCATCAAGCCGCAGGGTGCCTTCCAGCAGCTGCGCCGTGCCAATAGCGCTCTGGGGGAGCCCGAATCATCCCGAACGGCCGCTGGAGAACCCCGTTCCAATAAGTTCGGACGCTGGCAACCGTCATCATCTCAGAGAGGCAGCCCTCATTGACTGACGTCCCCGCATGTAGGGGGCCAGATGCGAACCCTACACCTACCCCTTACGATTTCAGAGGGGGAGGGTGGGGCTCACTTCGCTCGGGAGCTCCCGAGCGAAGTGAGCCCCACCCTCCCCCTCAGAAATCGTGTGGGGTAGGGGTAGGGTTCGCATCTGGCCCCCCTAGCATGTGCGCTGGTTCTTGAAGGCATCCAGCCGCAGGGTGCCTTCTCCAGCAGCCGCGCCGTGCCGATATAGCGCTCTGGGGGGGGGAGCCCGATATCGTCCCGAGCGGGCCGCGGGAGGGCCCCGTTCCAAACAGTTCGGACGCTGGCAACCGTCATCCTCTCCGAGAGGCAGCCCGCATTGACTGACGTCCCCGCATGTGCGCTGGTTCTCGAAGGCATCCAGCCGCAGGGTGCCTTTTGAAGCAGCCGCGCCGTGCCGATATAGCGCTCCGTAGGGGGAGCCCGAGAATCGGCCCGAGCGGGCCGCGGGAGGGCCGAGCTGCGGCCAGCGGAGCGCGGCGCGAGCACCGTGCTTTTTTGAGTGGAACCCACGAGGACCTCCGCCGACTTTCTGAAGGCCGAGAATGCAGGGGCCCCAGGACACACAAGTAAATAATGCGGGATGACGATTAGTAAAAAAAATGGGAGAGAACGATTAAAAAAATAGTTTTCTGCTACTGCTGCACAATTTCTGACTGGAGGAGAACGATCAAACAAAAATGTTTCCAGCCGCCGCGTGAACACGACCCCCGGTCATTTATTAATCGTCATCCTCCATTACACACAAATAAAAAAGACTCCCCATACTTTCCCATATTTTCTGGGTTTCTGTCTTCCCCCCACCACTTCCCATATTTTCGCATGTTTTCTGGGAATCGACGAATAGTTGTGTCTGTGTGTTTTCCCCCTCCTGAGAGGACCTCCGCAGACTTTTTGGAGGCCTGGACATTGGCACCAACACCAGCCCGGGGGGGTGCCTCCACAGGGGGAAGATGATACTAGATTTCGGTGTTGGTGGCAATACTTTGGCCACCTTGGACGCCAGAGCCAGAATATTACCACCATCACCGAGATCGGGATCGTCTTCCCTCGGTGGAGGCACACCACCGATCTTGGTGTTGGTGTCAACCTCTAGGCCTGCGAACTTTCTGAAGGCTGAGGAGGCGGCCACCACGTTCCAGCCGAGGCGCGGATGCCACCATGGCGAAACTCCCCACAATATTTGCGGGCGGCCCAAACTTTGATTGGGACCGGCTAGCCACGCGGTCGTTGCAGAGCGCGACGGCGATGGACAGGGGCGCAAACTCAAGACGACTCACAAAGCCGAACACCGCAAGATGTGAGAACACCACAATATCTCAGAGACCACAACGGTCTGCATCACGATCTCGTCCTGCGCCTCCTCTAACTCCTGTCCCTCTTTAAAGCTGTCTTGAATGCGTCCCGTCCGACTGATACGAATAACAATTCCGGCCTTTAGCCGGGATTCGCTTGGAAAAAATCATGCTTGCAAAAACTGGCACAGGTAGCAGTATGCCCCCGCAGGTGGAAAGCAACAAATTCTAACATGCCTGGACCCTGGTACTCCAAATACTCTGGAACATGGCGCCTTAAGATATCTGCCACCGTGCCTCTGGGCACGGAGTGGGCGTGTCCTCAGGTCTGTTGTCAAATCGCCTGAGCCTCAGTCCTCAATCCTGAAAAGTTTCTCAGGGGCACGGACCCCAAATTGCCAAATCTTCTTGCGCTGGCCGCGGCTCCCCTGGGGTCTGGGAAGCGTTGTCGCCTGACTTTTTCGGGCCCACGAGGGCCCCAAGACGGGCCAAGAGGGCCCGAAGAGGCCCCGAAGACGGTCCAAGAGGGCCACGAGTCGCCGAACGATCGCTCCAAGACGTCCAAGACGGCCTCAAGACGACCCCAGAAGCCTTCCAAACGCACCAAGAGGCCTCCCACGGGGGCCTCAAGAGGCAAAAATCAATCATTTCCCATATAATTCAAAGGACTTTGAAGTTCTCGCCGTTTCGCTTCCCGACGATCCAAGACAGCCCAAAAGGCACCAAGATCGCTCCAAGACAGCCCCAGAGGCCCCCAAGAGAACCCCGAGACGGCCCAAGAGGGCCCCAAGACGGCCCGAGAGGCACCCAAGAAGGCCCAAGAGGGCCTAAAGACGGCTTCAAGAGGGGGCCCAGATAGGAAATCCGAACAGACATTTCGAGCCCTCGGCCCCGAGGGGCCCCCAGGAGGCCCCAAGAGGCCCCCCAAGTGGCCCCCAAGAGGCCCCAAGAGGCCCCCAAGAGGCCCCAAGAGGCCCCCAAGAGCCCAAGAGGCCTTCAAGAGGCTCCCAAGAGGCCCCAAAACTGACCGCAAGAGGCCCCCGAGAGCGCTCCGACGAGACCCCAAGAAGCATCCCTGAGAACTCTGACCCACAACCCAGGCAGGGTGGCGGGACGGGCCGAAGGTCATCAGACTTCTGACACCCCCTGTTGATCCGCCGCCCCCTGTCGATTCATCGCAGGGGTGCCTGGCGTGCTAGACCTCTCGGTTTTGGTTCTTTTTCCAAAAGAACTCCCCCTGGCGCTTCGGCACGTCCCGCCGCGGTCCCGGGAGGCCCTTCCAGGAGCGCAAAGTCCCGAAAAAATCCTCCAAGGCGGCTCCAGATGGCGTCCAAGATGGCAAAGATGGCCCAAGATGGCCTCCAAGATGGTCCAAGATGGCCTCCAAGACCGCCCAAGATGGTCCAAGACGGCCTCCAAGACAGCCCAAGAGAGTCCAAGACGGCCCAAGAGGCCCCCCAGAGGCCTCCAAGATGGCCCAAGAGGCCTCCAAGAGGTCCTCCAGGAGGGCCCGAAGAGGCCACAATCATTGATTGTCCTTAGGTTTTTGAAGGATTTGGTATTTGCTTCTTCTCGGCATTCCGACGGCTCAAGACGGTACAAGAGGCCCCCAAGATCGCCCAAGAGGCCCCCAAGAGGGCCCCATGACGGCCCAAGTGGCTTCCAAGACGGCCCCCTGAGGGCCCCAAGACGGCCCAAGAGGCCTCCAACACGCCCAAGATGGCCTCCAAGACGCCCAAGATGGCCTCCAAGACGGCCCCGAAGCGCCCCAAGAGGGCCCCAAGTCGGCCCAGAAAGGCCCCCAAGACGGCTCCCGACGGCGTCAGACGTGCCAGGAACCCACCAAGATGGCCGAAATTGGCTCAAAGCTGGTCCAACATGGCCCAAGAGGCTCCCAAGAAGGCCTCCAGGAAGGCCAGAAGAGGCCCAAAACATTGATTTACCTAAGGTATTTGACGGATTTGACATTTGCTTCTCTTCGGCCTTCCGACGGCCAGAGACGGCCCCAGAGCCCCCAAAGATCGCCGAAAGATCGCCCAAGAGGCCTCCAAGACGGCCAAGATGACCTTCAAGATGCCCACGTGTTCCCCGAAGGCTTTCCAAACCGATTCGGGGAACACATGGTCCGATGGCTTGGCAGGTCTGGCCTCAACGTTCGGCCACATAGGGGCTTCCAAAAAGGCTGGGGGCGGCGGTGGTTCGCCGTAGGCGTCTTCGATTCATCACAGAGGTGCCTGGCGTGCTAGACCCTCCTGGTTTTGTTTTGGTTCTTTTTCACAAAGAACTCTCCCCTGGGCCTCCGGTCCGTGCCGCCGGCCTCCCAGAAAAGGTGGTTGCCTTGCCTCCCCAACAGCCGTCTCGCTAAGGACATCCTGAAAAAATCGCGATCTAGGGGTCCAGATGGCCCAAGATGGCCTCCAAAAAGACCAAAGAGGGTCCAAGATGGCTCCGAGTCCGCCCAAGAAGCCTCCAAGATGGCCCAAGACGGCCCAAGAGGCCCCCAAGAGGCGTCGAAGACGGCCCAAGAGGCCTCCAAGAGGTCCTCCAGGAGGGCCCGGAGAGGCCAAAATCATTGATTTCCCCATAGGTTTTCGAAGGATTTTGGCATAAGCGTCTTTTCCGCCTTCCCACAGCCCAAGACGGCCCAAGAGGCCCCCAAGATCGCCTCAAGATGGCCCTAAAATCCTCCCAGGTGACCTCATGCCAGCCCAAGAAGCCTCCAAGACGGCCACAAGAGGCCTCTAAGTTCGCCCAAAACGGTCCAAGATGGCCTCCAAGACGGCCCATGAGGGTCAAAGATAATCTCCAAGACGGCCTAAGAGTGCCCAAAATGCTTCCAAGTCCGCCCAAGAAGCCTCCAAGACGGCCCAAGACGGCTCCAAGATGGCCCAATACAGCCCAAGAGGACCCCAAGGTCTCCAAGACGGCCCAGGAGGCCTTCAAGAGGGCCTCCAGGAAGGCCCGAAGAGGCCAAAATCATTCATTTGCCAGATGTCTTTGAAGGATTTGAGCATTTGCTTCTTTTTGGCCGTCCGACGGTCCGAGACAGCCTAAGAGTCCCCAAAGATCGCCCCAAGATGGCCCCAAAGGCCTCCAAGATGACCCCAGAACGGCCCAAGACGCCCCCAAGACGGCCCCAAGGAGCCCCAAAACGGCCCAAGAGGCCTCCAAGACGCCCAAGATGGCCTCCAAGACGGCCCTGGAGCACCCCAAGAAGGCCCCAAGTCGGCCCAGAGAGGTCCCCAAGAAGGCTTCCGACGACGTCAGACGGGCCAGGAGGCCACCAAGGCGGCCCAAGATGGCTCCGAGATGGCCCAAGGGGGCCCAAGAGGCCCTCAAGATGCCCAAGAGGCCTCCAGAGGGCCCCCAGGAAGGCCCGACGAGGCCGAAATCATTGATGTGCCATCGGATTTTGAAGGATTTGGTATTTGCTTCTTTTTGACCGTCCGACGGTCCGAGACGGCCCAAGAGGCCCCCTAGATCGCTCCAAGATGGCCCCAAAGGCCTCCAAGATGACCTCATGAAGCTCGAGAAGCCCCCAAGACGGCCTGAAGAGGGCCCAAGAGGCCTCCAAGACGCCCAAGATAGCCTCCAAGACAGCCCTGGAGCACACCAAGGGGGCCCCAAGTCGGCCCAGAGAGGTCCCCAAGAAGGCTTCCGACGGCGTCAGACGGGCAAGGAATCCCATAAGACGGCCAGAAAGGCCCCTGGGGAAGCCCTCAAAGGCCCCAAGAGGCCCAAAGAGGCCCCGATGAGCCCTCCAAGAGGCTCCGGGGAAGCTCCCGGGAGGCTCCAAGAGAGCCCCAGAGGCTCCCACGATGCCCCCTCCTCATCCTCGTCCTCCTCCTCCTCCTCCTCCTCCTCCTCCTCCTCCTCCTCCTCATCATCATCATCATCATCATCATCATCATCATCATCATCATCATCATCATCATCATCATCATCATCATCATCATGATCATCATCATCATCATCATCATCATCATCATCATCGTCATCATCATCCTCAGCAGCAGCATCACCATCACCATCACCATCAACCATCACCATCAGCAGAATCATAAATCATCATCAGTATCAGCATCATCATCATCAGCATCAGCAGCATCACCATCATCATCATCAGCAACAGCAGCATCAGCATCAGCATCATCATCATCAGCATCATCATCATCATCAGCAGCATCACCCTCATCAGCATCACAATCAGCATCAGCATCATCATCATCATCAGCATCATCATCAGCATCATCAGCATCATAATCCTCATCCTCATCCTCATCATCATCATCAGCATCGTCGTCATCATCATAATCAGAATCAGCATCATCAGCAGCAGCATCATCATCATCTGCTTCCTCTCCTCCTCCTCCTCCTCATCCTCCTGATCTTCCCCGCCATCCTCCCCCAAGTGTTCCCCAAAGGGTTTCCACAACGGCTGGGGGAACACATGGCCCGATAGCTTTGCCGAGCTCTTGCCACAACGCTCGGCCACATGGGCGATTCCAAAAGGCAGGGGGCGACGGTGATTCGCCGTAGGCGTCTTCAATATGACAGGCGTGTCATACCGTTTCGCACGTGGTTCGCGTTTTGCCCGCTTCGTCGTGGCGTGACAGGTCAACTTCTGAGTGGTCGACATGTTGCTGAGTGCATCCGCCTGGCATGGTTTGCGCTATGACAATCTTGGACGCAAGGGTTCGTGAATACGCTGGCGAAGAAGGTGAATGCACCGCGTCGGGCCCGCCTGTGGCGCCATGGGAGCGCCAGGACGCAACTGAGCCTGCAATTCAAACTATCGCCTGGCTTGTCCTACAGCCAAAGACGATCGCCTGGCTACTCAGAGAAAACGAAGTAGAGTTTAGCCCGATCGAATACACCTCAAGCCCTGAAGGGCTAGACCTCAAATGATCTGGAATACCTGGAAAAATCCGCTCCACGTCAACTACGATGAGCCAGCATGTTGGTTCTCATGGCACTACACTAATGCGCGTACCCGGGGCTGCACTGCATCGGCGGGTAATCTGGTGTCGCCTGAGGATACCAGCCGTCATTATCACTGGTGCATATCGTCGTCCGTCGTCATGCTATCAGCTTGTAATCGCTCCAATTATGCATGTCAAAGCCAATGTCCGCCTTAGCTGCCCCGATACGCAACACGCCACCCGTAGCGTGTTGACACGGTGATCGTCACGAAGCTTGAAGCCGCACGTTTGGCGCGACACATTCACCAGAACGCGGGCCAACACGTTGAGCCAACAGGCTGCGTGTTAACACGAACGTTTTAAATGCAGCACGTGTTGCGTTTCAAAAACTGACGTATCAGGGCAGTGTCATGTTGTCACTGCGGCGGTCGAACCAGATACTCTAGTGCAGCAAGAAAATGAGTTTGACTACCGTTCTTCTGCAACCGCCACTAAAATTCCTGACCATAAACTGCCACATGACCAGCCTCCTGTCCACTGGGAAACGCATGGCACCATCACGATGACACTGACAAAATATACGCTCCCAAACGTGAAGCACTGCCACCATATGCAGGCCTCAAAACGGAATGGTAAGAGCATGGAAGACACTCTGAAGAACGTGTGACAAACGGCACAGGCAGCATGGCATCTCTCGCTCGTGAGAGGGGGATGGGAAGGAGCAGGACAACCAGGAAGCGGGCGGGGAAGTGCGAGGGAGAAGAAGGCACTATAAAGATGACATGATAGAATCACCTCGATACCCAGCGACACCGTCAGCCAGTGCTCTGGCGCAAATGTCTCCAAGAACCACGCGAACGTGGCCGTGGGCACGAGGTCGGTTCCTGGCATAAGCTCCTGCTGCCGAGGAGCTCGTTTTTGTCACTACTCTTATGCCGCCCTCTGCCAATCATCGGCTACGCATGCGGCATCGGCGACCTCATGAAGCCAACAATTCTAGAAGCCACAACATGTCAACACTACCTCTACGATGCCCAAATGCTGAGGGGCTCCAAGAGATCGTTGTGGGCTCAGACACTGCGATTGGGCACGACCGAGACGAATCCTCCGTCGGTGATCCCGTCCAGTCCACATGCAAGGGCAGCGGGGATGTGGCTCGGATATCCTCGAATCTCAATCCCTACCAACCCACTTTGTTCGTCCGAGCAGCGAGACCTCGCTCGGGAGGCGCTCGAAGGAAAGAGGATGGATGGAACACCTCATCGACAAACCACGCTATTTCGCTCATTACCTCAACCGTTAAATATATCAGGCAAATCTGGCAGGCCCAGAGATTGACACCAACACCAAAATTGGCGGCGTGCCCCAACCGAGGAGAGATGATCCCGATCTCGGTGATGGTGGTCAAACTCTGGCTTCCTGGGCGGCCGAAAAATATTGCCACCGACACCGAAGTCTACGATCCTCTTCCCCCGGTGGGCGCGCCCCCCTGTTTTGGTGTTGGTGCCAATTCCGAAGCCTCCAAAACTCAATCCGTGCAAGATCCACTCGCCCGTCCCTCGCGGCCTCCGACGCTCTCGCCCCCAGGCGCTCGGAGGGGCGGCCGGGGACCCGCTCCCCGAGGCCGCACGCGCGGAGCTCGAGCTCTGCCGCGGCGCTCCGGGCCCCCACGGCGCGCGAGCCGCGCGCGGGGCAGGGGGGGTCCCGCGCCGACCACAGAAACCAGCGCGGACCATCCGAAGACTCGTGCCTGTGCAGGCGTCGCTTCCTCCGTTGGAGTTGACTACCTACCAGACCACCCCAACCCAACTCGAAGACCCGAATTTGGCCCGAATTTCGGGCTGGGGGGGGTACGGGTTCCATATGTGGTTTTTCAACGTTCCCCGACCCCCCCCCCACTGGACATGGAGGGCAAATTGAGGCCTTCGGGTTGGGTTGGCGTGGTTTGGTAGGTGGTGGGGAGTGGTCCTCGAAGTCCCGTCGGGTCGGACGAGACTGAGGGCAGGGAGGGCAGAATCGGCGAGTCAGCTCGCGCCAAACTGTTTCTCCCCGGCGCCTCCCGGCGCGCCCGAGGCGCCCATGTGCGTCGAGGAGAGCGCCCCGCGCGGCGAGGCCGAGGCCGGCGGCAGGCAAGTCTCGGCTCGCCGCCCCTGTCCCCGAGCAGCACACCCTGTCGTCCGACCTGGCCCGGGGGCCCGACTGCTCCTCCTCCTCCTCCTCCGCCTCCTCCTCCTCCTCCTCCTCCTCCTCCTCCTCCTCCTCCGCCTCCTCCTCCTCCTCCTCCGCCTCCTCCTCCTCCTTCTCTCCCTCCTCTTCCAAATCATCACGTTCCTGGACGCGCACGCAGCAGATTTCGTCCAGGAGAGCGCAGAATCGAATCGATAAGTCGGATCGGCGATACACATGAATCGGATCGGCGGAAATCGGCAGCCGAGTCGGAAAAAAAATCGAATCGGCGGAGATCGGCAGGCTGGTAGGCCTTCGATAAGAAATCGGAGCCCAGATCGGAATCCCAAGTCGAGTCGAATCGGAATCGGAAGCCATCGAAATCGAACCGAATCGAATCGGAGGTGTCGAAACGAGCCCTGAAGCGGTGGGTGTGGACGCGCACGCAGCAGATTTCGTGACCCACCCCTCTCCCTCTCGTCCGACCCGATCCTGAGGCCCGACGCCGCAGCGGCGGGTGTGAACACGCCTTGGCGGTGTGCGGGGCCTCTTGGCCCTCGGAGGCCGTCCTGGGGCCCCTCGCTGGGCAGTCGTGGGTCTCTCTCTCTCTGGACGTCTCAGGCCCGTCTTGGAGGTCTATGGAGACGTCTTGGGGCCATCTTCCGGGGGGCGCACAAACATGATTAGCGATCCATGGATTTGGCACGCGGTCGCCAAACCCAAGGATCGGGGGAGGAGCCCTCTCCAAAATGCTGCCGGTGCCGCCTCGCTCGGAAGCAGAAATCCTTGATTCCCCATGGAAACGGGACCCGTCGCTAATCCACGCCCCCTTGATCCATGTTTGCGATCGCCTGAATTTGGGGGGCCTCTTAGGCCGTCTTGTGGCCCTATCGGGGCCCCCCTAGGGGGCCTCCCGGGGGCCTCTCAAGGCGAGGGGGCGGACGGCACTGCCAGCGGGCCGGTTCCGAGCACACGAGGCGCAGTGCGGTGCTGGGGCCCTCGCAGTGCAGCACGAAGGGAAGGTGGTCCGAGGATCGAAGGATCGAGGTTCGAGCGTCTGCTCGGTGGCAACTCATGGGAGCCTCCCAAACCATCTTGTCGGCTCTTGCGGGTGGACGCTAATCGACGCTGAATCGACGCTAAATCGACGCTAGATCGACGCTAAATCGACGCTGGATCGACGCTGGATCGACGCTAACCGACGCCAAATCGGCGCTATCTCATCGACTCCCAGACGCTAATCGACGCCAGAGACGCACTTAAGAGGGCATACCAGGCTCCCGTAATTTGCTACCGAGCGTTCATGTGTTTCTGTCTTTCTGCAAGAGAAGAGGGTGGGAGGGCGGGACGAGCGGTCCCCCCCGTGACCCGAGCGGCTGCGGAGAGGACAAGTGGGCAGAGAAGACAGCGAGAAGGATGCATGCAGGTGCGGAGGGAAGGGGCGGGGAGACGAGCCACGCTGCACCCGTGCGGCTCCGCGGCTCTCTGTGCGTGTGTCTCCGTCTTCCTGCACCGCCCGGAGAGCCTCCTCGCCGCCACGGCCAGACTCCCGCAGAAGGTGCTGGCCCGAGCGCACCCCTGGGCGGGGTCCGCGGACGGACTGCCTGGGGTCGCCCAGGAGAGAACAGGGGCCCCAGATAGGGGGCGACATGCGAACCCTACCCCTACCCCCCACGACTTCTGGGGGGGGGGGGAGGGGGGGGTCACTTCGTTCGGGAGCTCCCGAGCGAAGTGAACCCCACCCTCCCCCCCTCAGAAATCGTGGGGAGTAGGGGTAGGGTTCGCATGTGGCCACCTATCTAGAGCCCTGGAGCGGCGAGCAGCAGCACCTCCCGGGACACGAGAGCGGCGCCTCCCCGGAGAGACGCGGCACCAGCAGCACCCGTGTCGAGTGTCTCTGCTGCGTGCCTCGCCGTGCTGGCAGTGCTGGCCCTGGGCGCTCGCAGGCACCAGCAGGCCGACGCCCCGAGGAGAGGGGGCGCCACCGCAGGCAGCTCCGCGGGCGCAGGGCGCGCGACTCCGAGCGTGGCGGCACCCTGGAGGAGGAGAAGGAGGAGGAGGAGGAGGAGGAGGAGGAGGAGGAGAAGGAGGGAGGAGGAGGGAAGGGGAGGAGGAGGAGGGGAGGAGGAGGAGGAGGGGGAGGAGGCGGAGGAGGAGGAGGAGGAGGAGGAGGAGAGGAGGAGAGGAGGAGGCGGAGGAGGAGGAGGACGGAGGAGGAGGAGGAGGAGGAGGAGGAGGAGGAGGGGAGGAGGGGAGGAGGAGAGGGGAGAAGAGGAGGAGGAGGAGGAGGAAGGGGGAGGGGGTAGGAGGAGGAGGAGGAGGGGGAGGAGGAGGGAGGAGGTGGAGAGGAGGAGGAGGAGGAGGAGGAGGAGGAGGAGGAGGAGGAGGAGGAGGAGGAGGAGGGGGGGAGGAGGAGGAGGAGGAGGAGGAGGATGAGGAGGGGAGGAGGAGAGGAGGAGGAGGAGGAGGAGGAGAGGAGGAAGGAGGACAAGGAGGGAGAGGAGGAGGAGGAGGAGGAGGAGGAGGAGGAGGGGAGGATGAGGGGGAGGAGGAGGAGGAGGAGGAGGAGGAGGAGGAGGAGGAGGGGAGGAGGAGGAGGAGGAGGAGGAGGAGGAGGAGGAGGAGGAGGAGGAGGAGGAGGAGGAAGAGGGGGAGGAGGAGAGGAGGAGGAGGAGGAGGAGGAGGAGAGAGGGAGGAGGAAGGAGGAGGGAGGAGGAGGAGGAGTGAGGAGGGAGGAGGAGGAGGAGGAGGGGAGGATGAGGGGGAGGAGGAGGAGGAGGAGGAGGGGAGAAAGGAGGAGAGGAGGAGAGGAGAGCAGGAGGGGGAGGAGGCGGAGGAGGAGGAGAGGAGGAGGAGGAGGAGGAGGAGGAGGAGAGTGAGGAGGAAGAGGGGGGAGGAGGAGGAGGAGGGGAGGAGGAGGAGGAGGAGGAGGAGGAGGAGGAGGAGGGGGAGGGGGAGGGCCCTTCGGAAAAAGGGGTCCTGGAACCTCTTCGCCGCCACCAGGGCGCAGGGCAGCGACCAGACGGCGAAGCAGCCGACGCGAAAAAAAAACGCGCCCCGCGTCGCCGTTTCCGCGCCAAACTAGGGCCCCGCCCGAGTGCCCAGAAGGGGCGTCCGAGGAGAGCGGCTCGGGACGAG
>CAUYUJ010017581.1:152346-182346 GCA_963575745.1 Prorocentrum cordatum
CCTCCTCCTCCTCCTCCTCCTCCTCCTCCTTCCCTCCTCCTTCTCATCATCCCCTCCTCCTGCTCCTGCTTCTGCTCCTGCTCCTGCTCCTCCTCCTCATCATATTACTATTAGTCTTGTTTGTATGATTAGTATTATTAGCATTCGTCTTCTTAATATGTTTCTTCGTCTTATGCATTCAATTACTCCTCGTATTATTACTATTATTAGTGCTACCATTCTTATTAATATAAATAGTAATAGCATCCGTAATGTTATGATCATATGAGTAGTATTAGAATTGGTTTTACGATTAGTTTTCGCATTCTTAGTATTAGTCTCAGTATTATTATGATCGTTCGTACTACTATGCCTCTTTCTTATACTGTTATGAGTTCAAATGTAATATGATTCGTGTTAATTTTATCCCTCTTCCTCCTCCTCCTCCTCCTCTTCTTCCTCCTCCTCCTCATCATCATCCTCATCCTCGTCCTCCTCCCTCTCCTCTTCCCCCTCCTCGTCCTCATCCTCATCCTCATCCTTATCCTCCTCCCCCTGGAGTCACGTCCACAGCTGCCTGGAGTGGGCGACACGCCTCCAGGGGCCCTCGAGATCCCAGGCAACGGCTCCGAAGCGACGGGTCCGGTGAACGTTTTCTTCTTCGGCGTTTCGACATTGGGCCAAAGGGGGGAAAGTAAACAGTGAAGTGTGGCGATTGGCGCCTTAAGGTCTTGAGGGTCTGAGTTGTGGAAGTGCGTTGGCATCCAGCCCTACGGCCGTCTTCGTTGGCCGAAGAACCGTAGGGAGAGCCTCGCCCCCCTTGAGCGCCAATGACGGCCCCACGGACTGGTGCACTCATGGGAGTGGGACCCCGGCAACCCCTATGATAGTAGCTGCCGAGGGGTGGCGCCTATGATGGTCACCGATGGAGGGGCAGAGGCCTATGATGGTCCTCGCCAAAGGGGGGGAAGTAGGGGAGGCCGATGTCCGGGATGTCCGCGGTGCGTCCTGGCCCTGAGGCGGGAATTCCTGAAAGGAGGGGCCAAAACAAGAAACAAAAACAAAAAACATTTTATATGTATATATATATACACACACGGAGAATAAACACAACAAAACAAAAAACGGCATACACAATTTCGACTCCGAACTGACTGGGCCCTGCGCACTCGGTCTCCCACGGGGAGAGATAACGAGTGCACTCGCTCACGCTCTGGTGCCAGTGTGTTGCGCCCGCTGGGGCGGATGAAGCGTGCCCCCCCAGGAACAAGCCTCGGGCCCCGGGGACAGCCGCGCCCTGTCGAGAGCATGCCCGAAGAGGGGCGGTGCCCGAATCAAGACCCGTAACCCCGCGACCGAGCGCCCTGCGGTGAGGACTGAGATCTGGGGGCCAACGATAGGGGGCCACACGCGAACCCTACCCTACCCTCCTCCTCAAAAATCGTAGGGGGTAGGGGTAGGGTTCGCATGTGGCCCCCTAGACAGAGATCTGGGGGCCAACGAATCCCCCATCAGGCAGGCTACAGCGGAGGGCGGGCTATGTCCGCCCCCGATTGGGCGCAACAGAGTGGAACCAACCAAAAAAAAACTCCCCCAGCGAAAGGTCCGGCGAGGCCACATTCGGCGGACAGCCTTGCCCGCACATTGTCGTGAAGCGGCTTCGAGGCACGGATAGGCCGGCACATCCAAAAGTAGTGGACCCCGAACAGACGGTCCGGTGACCTATGAGGGAACGCGATTCACGGGCGCTTGCCTTGGGAACATTCAGCGGCGCGTTTCGAACCGGGGGGGGGGGCCCCCCCCCAAAACCCGGCGCCGTCGATCAAAACCAAGAAATTCCCCTCCCCCCCAGACCCCCCCCCTCCCGACCCCACCCCACCCCTGGCGCCAGCGCCGGCGCTGGCGGCCGGCAGCAGCGCCGACGGTGGGGACGCAGCAACGATGACCAGAGGCAGCCCAGGGGGGGGAGGGAGGGGGGGGTTTCAACCCCCCCCTGGGCGCCATGGGGGAGGGGTTTCTAACCCCCGCCCCCCCTGGCGCCGGCGCCGGCGCTGGCGGCGGCCAGCAGCGCCGGCGACGGCGGGGACGCAGCGGCGATTACCACCACTACCACCACCGCCACCACCACCACCACCACCGCCTCAACCCACCACCACCACCACCACCAACCCACCACACACCACCCACACCACAGCCACCACCACCACCACCACAACCACCACCACAATTCACCATCGCCACCAACACCACCACCCCCACAAAAACCCACCACCACTACCACCACCACCACAATCTACCACACCACCACCACCACCACCACCGCCACATCTACCACCACTACTAGCAGCACAACCCACCGCCACCACCACAAACCACCACACCACCACCACCACCGCCACCACCACCACCAGCACCACCTTCACAAACCACCGCCACCACCACAACCAACCACCACCACCACAACCCACCTCCACACCACCACCAAACCACCACCACCACCACAACCCAACACCACCACCACCACCACCACCACAAACCACCACCACACCACCACCAAACCACCACCATCACCACCACCCATCACCACAACCACCACCACCACCACAACAAACCACCACACCACCACCATCACCACAATCACCACCACCGCCACCACCACCACCACCACAACCCACCACCACCACCACCACCGTCGTCCCCGTCAACGCTCCCCGACGCCGCCGCCCGCCGCCGCAGGCGCCAGCGCCGGCCCAGAAAAAAAAATTGTCGTCCCCGCCGCCGCCGGGGGGGGGTCGAACCCCCCCCCTCCAAGCGACCACAGAACGCGCTCTTTCTGACCTATTGTCCGCCGACCCGAACGGATAGGCCAGCACATTCACAAGCACTGGACCCCAACAGACGGTGCGGTGACCTATTTTCCGCCGGCCCGAATCACTGCCCTGGCAGGAGAGCTGAAGATGGAGGCTGGTTTGTCGGAGCAAGCCCACCCCAGCCACCCCCGCCATCCCCTTGAAGGGGAGGGAGCAGAGAGGAAAAAGCAAACCAGGCGGACAGGAAGAAGGTGGAACGGGGCGGGGACGGGAGCGAAGACACAGAGGGGGCGAGAGAGGAAGGGGAGGGAGGAGAAAAAGGAGGAAGGGGGAGGGGAGAGGGAGCGAAAATGAGGGGGGGAAGGACGGGCAAGTTGGGGGGGACGGTAGGTGTTGACGTGCCCCAGCCTGCGGATTACAGTCCTTCTTCCAGTGCTCGAGTAAGGGGTGGGGAGCGGGAGCGACCACATGGGAGACGCCACGGCGGCATGTGCGGCGGCACGGATCGAACCATCACCCGGGTAGGGGTTGGGGAAAGAGAGAGAGAGAGAGAGAGGAAAAAAAAGAGAGAGAGAGAGAGAGAGAGAGCGACCGCATGAGTGACACCACGCCGGCACATGTGACGCCGTGGCGGCACGGGCCGACACGTCACCCAGTTTGGCGTGTTGGCAAAGTGGGGGGTGGCCAATGCGCCATAATGCGGAGGTGAACTGTTGTTGACAGGCACAATCAGCCGGCAGGGGAATAAATCCCGTTCACGGCCCTGAGGAAGAAAAAGTGAATGGTGGCAATTGGCGCCTTAAGGTCTTGAAGGTCTGAGTTGTGGAGGTACGCTGGCACCCCTCCCTACGGCCGTCTTCGTTGGCCGAGGGACCGTAGGGAGAGCCTCGGGCCCCTCCAGCGCCACTGACGGCTTCATGGATTGGTGTACTGGGGGTCTGGCTCCAGACCTCTGCTCAATGCCCCTGAGCGGGCGGGCAGCTATCCACATCCACCCCTCCTCCAGGGGCCCTCGAGATCCCAGGCAAAGACTCCGAAGCGATGGCTGGAGATGCATGTAACATGCATATCCAGCCATCGCGTAGCACGCGTGAAACATGCAGCATGTTTCACGCGTGCCCACGCCATAGATCGATGCGCTGGATCTCCCTTTCAAGCACATACGCGGGGCTAGTGCGCCAGGGGGAGAGGGGGGTTCCCCACAGGGGCTCGGGGGACGTCAGCAGAGGGCTATCGAATCGCCTGCATGCAGCCGGACTTGCGCGAGGCGCTGGGAGGGACACTATCGTGCACCGAGGCCATCGCGCCAGCGGCGGAGCCGGGAGCTGCTGCACTCAGCAGTTCTCGCCATCCCCTCCCATCCCAAACCCCCTTCTGTAGGACCCCCCCATCCTTCTCTAGAGGGCTGGAGATCCACCCCGATAATAAGCACCCCGACAACGCAACCGTTTAGCAAACGCACCCGACGAAGGAGTCCAACAAGAAAGCGCTGTTTAGTAAACGCACGGGGCCGTTTAGTAAACGCCGATTATGGGGGTCCCGGTGGATTTGTCCTCGTTGATTCTCGAGAAACCTCCCGAGGCCTCCCAAAGGCCTCCGGTTGGCCCCCGGAGGTCTCTGCAGGCCTCCGGCTGTCTCGCGGAGGCATACCAGGAGGCCCACGAGGGGCCCAAGACGTCCAAAGTCAAAGCGACGGGGGCGCCAGTGCATCGGCATCACGGGACACAACGACAGCGACAAATACAATAGCAGGGACACAGCCCAGCTGGTTCCTGTCGTGACGACCCGTGCGTCGGTTTCCGCCGCCGCGTGGGTCGTTCTCAAGCTTGACCGAGCGCGGCGTTCAGACGGCGCGGATCGCCCGATGTCTGGCACTTCTGGGCCACTGGCGGCGATCAACCTTGAGCGCCCGCGCTGGGGTCGCCGCCGCGTCGACACGACGCGAAGCTGCTAAGTGGCGGCGAGCGGGGGAAGTCAGAGGGAGAAGGCCTTCTCACAAAGCTCGGAAGCCCCCTGGCCTCCCGAGAAGCTTCCTGGGCCTCCCCCGAAGACACAGACAACCTCTCGGAGGGCCGGCAGGCTGCTGAGAAGTCCCTCCGCCTTCTGATCGGGTCGGGCGAAAGGGGGGGATAGCAAAGGGGGGGTTTGAGAATCAGCTCACGAAGCTGATTTCCCCGGCGCCTCCTGGCGCCGGAGGCGGCTATGTATCGAGGAATGGGCCCCTCAGTGGGGCCGAAACCAGCTGAATGCAGCAAATTTCGTACCCCCCCCTTTCCCTATCCCCCCCTTTCGTTCGGCCCGATCTGAGGAGGGCCTTCCCCTTCTCGCTTCCCCCCTCCCTCGCCGCCGAGCCCAAGCCCCGGCGGCGACGGCGGCGAGCCCCGGCGGTTTGGCCCGACCTCGCAGGAAAGGCGGCGAGGCTGGGCGCCGGGCAGGCGCACAGCTTCAGCAGCTGCCCGGGCCTGCACATCCTGGGCGCGGAGGCGCGCGCCCCCTCTCTCGCCGGCGACGACGACAACGGTAGTGAAAATCCTCGTAAAAGCACGGTAGCAGTACCAATCACGAGCATTGCAGCAACCATGATAATCATGATGGAGAGAGCGTGACCCACCGCCGCTTTTTACTGGGGGAAATGTCCCCCCCTCTTCCTCCGGACCCCGGGGGTCCCCCCCCCCCTTCCGAAAATCCCCCCCCTGCTGCCCCCCCCCCCTCCCCTCACCCGGCAACCCCCCCCCCCCTACACCTCCCCCCCCCCTGCAGTTAACCGGGAGGGTCACTACCCGTTCACACCCCCCCACCCTCCCCCTCGAAAACCGTGGGGGGTCACTACCAGTTCGAACCCCCCCCCCTCCGTTCTCGAAAACCGGGGGGGTCACTCACTACCGGTTCGAACCCCCACCCCACTCGAAAACCGGGGGGGGCTTCTACCGGTTCGAACCGCTCCCCCCCTCACCGCCAGCAAACGACTCCCGGTCCCTACCACCGTCCGCACCACATCCCCCACTGCTGTTCCCAGCACCACTGCCCTCACCAGGGCGATTCGGGTAGCCAACCCCCGCGCAGCTGCTGCAGAGTATCCCGAGGCTGGACAATCTCTGGGAACCTGCAAGAGCGTCTGAAAACTTCGAACCTCGAGCGGCGCCTGCTGATGGACCCCGAGATCTGGCCTCACGAAAGACCCTCGGCACCGTGAGGTCGGGACTGGAGCCCTGGACCGAATCGTTCGACGGCATCTCTCAAGCCCGATCGGACCGTGAGGCTCCAGGGGTCCGACATGGCGAGGGGGAACGAGAAGGGGGGGGCAGCTCAGAAGGGGTGAGTCGGGCGCGTCCCCCGGCAGGGGGATCTTGGACGAAGCATCAAGAATACTCCAAAAATAATCAAACATATATTCAAAAACAGTTCAAAAAATCGACCCCGACTATTTTGTTTGACTATTGTTGCATACTCCTCCTGGAGGGACACGCCCGATTTCACAGAAGAGAAAACATCGAGCTTGAACCGGCGATACGTCGCCGATAGATCGGCGATAGGCCCCCAATTGCGAAAATCCGCACGCTCCTGGGCGGGGGAGGGCCCTCAGTGGAAAGTGAGCCTGGTAGGTCAAATAGCATCCGTCTCCATGGGAGGCGGATGAGCTCACATTGCATCCAATTCCATATCGAAGGAATACGATATGGGGAGTGGATGGGTATGATAGGATAAGATCGATGTATCGGTCTTTCCAGCACATAGCGAACACTAAGGTAAGTGTCCGGGCAAATAGGGCGCGCGTGCCTTGAGCCAAAGGCAACGGCGCGCGAGCTATACTCCCGATACTATAACATCTCCCATAGAGCTACCCTTAAAGTCGGGAGGGGAGGAGACGGAGAGTATAGCCGCGCGGCCGTTAGGCTCTACAAAGGCCGCGCGCACGACTGCTTGCAAGAAAGAAAACAGTGTGTGCAGTCTGGCCTAACACCAGACTGTAAGGCGAGTTTCCTCGCAAAGCATTTCACGCAAATACAAGATAGCCCCTTCGGACGATGAAGGGCTCTCGGCTCAGCTAGAGGTAAGCCAAACGGGCCATACCTCACCGAGCAAACGGGTATTAAGGCAAAGAGCCTGAATCATATAAAGCCGGCTCGTTGCCAGGCGTGAAATGTAAGGCTCGTTTCCGAGCAACTAGAAGGGCGCCTCTGTAGTAGGCGCCCATGCTGGCAAGTTGGACCGCGGGGGGCAACAAGGACAGACTAAAATTGATTAGATCTGGGTTTGTTTCTGTGCTCGGGACCCCGAAAGGGAACAAACTGCTTCACGTCATACTTGAATGAATGAGTGCCTGACATCACTTCCAAAAGCAGCTCCCGATCGATGCTTCCCTTTGTATGCCCATCTGCGGTCATATCTCTAGTATCACACCACTGCACAGTATGTACTATACCTATATCCATGAGCTCACGTATCCAGCTGATATGTCCAAACAGAGTCCGTTATGTCGGTATCGTAAGATCTTTGCTTGATAACGAGTTATAAACCGATTCAGCGTCTATGGTAAGAGATACTTTAATGGCTAGGCCTCCAACTTCACGCATATCTCGTAGTTGTCGTGGAGTCAGAGCCCCTGCCTTGAGCTCGTGGAGAGTGATGAGCGTAGGGTAACACTCATCGAGGTTGTGTGCAGCTGCGAGTGCCTCCGCAGCATAGATGGACCTCACCTGCAGTCGGTGTGATTTGCATAATCCGTCACAAAGGTGAACGACGGATTTGCCTTGAGGCGAGTTTCCTCGCCGTAGTACGTTGGCCCCGCGTATGCCGTAGCCCTTGGTCTCATCGCCCTCCTCCCCGGTGAGCTTCCGATACCCCGAATCGCTGTGTATGTCAACTCCATTTGTCGGCTTCATCCGAGGGAAAGTGATGCGTTTCGGGCTGCTGATCAGCTTTCGCGCCACAGCATTCAGTCGCCTGACTTGTAGGTTGGTGGGCTCTTGGGTTTTCTGGAGAGAGACCACGTATACCATGAGCCAGATTTGAGCAAGAAGGACATAGGCGAGGGCTCCTCGCAAGCTGACGAACATGTCGGTAATGAGTTTCGTGGCTTTGGCATCGGCCGCCGCTCCTGTAAGTTCTGGGTGTGTGATAGGACGTAGTTGTTTGATATACTCGTCCTGATCCATGATCACATCCCCTTGGTCATTCTTAGTGTAGCGAACGGCACAATTCGTATATGAGTGTTTGTTGAGCTTGCATTTGCCAAACACCTTTTCGACACGCTGTACATAGTCGTCTATATTTTTCTCTAGGCCTGTCATATTCATGTCATCGACATGTTTTGCCGTTAGCAAATATTGGCTGAATTCAAATTCAGGATCATAGCTGGTCGGTGCAAGGCCTATAGCTCGTGTGGTCGTACGGAATTTGAGAGAGAACGCTCTTAGGGGCGTCCTTTGTACCCGTTCCTGGCATGAGGCACCTGAGGCAGTGTCGGCTTTCGTCATGGGATGAAAAGCCGGGTAGTGTACGAAGTACCTGGGCACTGCCCGGTGGAAGGGCGAAGCAAACCATGCGAGTTTCCTCGCTGGTGGCATGGGCAAGTTCCTCATAGGTTAGACCCTTGAGGAACGCTTTGTCGATATCCATGGATGCTAAGATCCACTCTGGATGGCATGCCGCCTCACTTGCCAGGAGTCTCTGGGACTGCCTTCGGGCGGTTCCCGAGAAGGTTTCCACGTCGAAAGCCTCAGTGTCCATAAATCCACGAAGGACAAGTCTGAGACGGATGGTTTTAAAGTTCTCGGTACCTACCTTCACAAACTGCCACTTATATACATACCTGGATGTAATGATGTTGGAAGCTTTGGATAAATCATACATCTCAAAGCATCGGTTATCAATCCAGAGTTTGAGCTCAGTGAACAAATCTTCACTAACCTCTTTTGGGTGTGCTGCTATGTCGGCTTTGGTGAGTAGGTAATCTTCCTTGACTACCACAGCACGTTTAGCAGCAGAGGATACATATATTCTCATCGTTGCGACCATATCAGTGTCGAGCTGTGCAAGTTGGGTCTGATCCAACACTACCTTTGACATTTCTGATGTAAAACAAAACTCAACATAGGGACCATATTCATCACTATCAAGAGAGTAGCTCTCATCAGGCGTGGTTGAGCAGAGAGAGACTAGACAGGGCTCTTGTGGTTCAGGCTCGTCTCCGAGCGCGTCCGACAATACGATATCTTCTTCGTCCACAGATGCTGAAACCAAAACACATTGGTCGGGCAGCATGGTCGGGGACGCAGTAGAGATAATCGTCGGTAGTTGTCGTAGGATGGAGGTCCATACGTAATTCGTCGTACCACTCTTCCAGCATCATGGCTTCGATATTGTGTTCCTCGTTTTCCTCATAGATTGTCGACAGACGGCCTTCACTCGGCGATGAAGCACCTGGGGTATCTGGTGGAGGCCTGTTTTCAGGCGAATCGTGTTCTCCAGACGTGGTGCTTGAGTGCTGATACTTGGCCAGGTCGTCGTGAAATCCTAAGGAAGGGACACGTGAAGTCAAGCATTGGATAAGTCTGGAATGAGTGCTACCAGTGATTTGAGAAATGTTCAGGCCAGTGCCCACACACTCATAGTAGGGGAAGGCTGGGCTGATATCATTGTCGTAGTGGATCAGCGTAGACCCGGTGGCGTACTTTACTGCAGGCAGACATGACACACTTTTGGCCAATCTAACTGCTACTACGTGTTCTACTCGGAAATAATTTCGCACGAGATACTGTAGTGCTAGATGTACGCGCGGGTGGAACTTGCTGTCTTCTGAAAGATTGAGGTTTCCCTTGTAGTCTGGGATGTAGCCGAAGACTTTGGCAGGTCTCCCTGCACCAAGGTGCGCCACATACGTAAGGACGGTTTGCATGGCCATATTATCCATGCCAAGTTCCCGTGTGAGGAGACATTCAATGTATAGTGTGTGACGAGCATCAGGATACATCACAATTACCTCACGAGATCCTGCCTTGACAACACTATGTCCTCTTTCAGGCACGTTACGGATCACAGGGAATGGGCCGTTCCAGCCTCCATGATCGTCCTTAGTGGCAGTGGGTCGATGGTAGTCGACTAGATCCCCTGCTGAGTAAAGGCGAGCATCATCTGGAGCCGTTTTAGCCCTGAGAGCACGATTTGTCTTGGCCACAGCAGTGGCTTGCGTTATGGCTTCTAGGCGAACTTCCCTCACACGACGTTCCCGTTCGCGTCCTGATGTCTCGGGTCCCTTGGGAAAGTCAAGGGTGTCGGGATCAGGAAGAAAGGAGGGCTGGCGTCCAGTGCGTGCTTGGTATGGCGATACTCCGTTATAGAACGTAAAGGCGTTGGTAACGAAGATGCCTTCAGCCAATACTCTAGCGAATACAACAGGGATGTTGTGTCTATTCAGCTCTTCCTCAATCATGTGGAGAACGCCCCTGAGAATAACGCTTCGTGACTCAAGTGAAGTCGCGTGTTGGCCAGGCGCTCGGATACGGAGTTCTGCACCCTTATTAGCCATCATGGCCTTAGCGGTATCATTGTTCAGGGCGCCTTCTCCATCTGAGTACAGGACTTTGAAGGGTCCATGATAGGCAATCCAGCAGTAGTGGTAGGCGTCAAGTATAGCGTCACGTTCTCTGTCGGAAATTTCTTGGCCTGCTGCCAGGCGAATACAACGATCCATAATGTGAAATATGGTCCGCTTCTTATAAAACATGAGATCCATTTCGCCTTCATCGAGCCAATTACCAGGAAGGCTCACCGAAGGTAATGTTGAGTTCCCTGGACGTTCCCATGCTCTGCATTCTCGACAGGTATCGCAAACTTCTTTGATCATATTCAGTCGAACGTTGTCCAGTCCCACTTTGTCTAGGATTAGCCTCATCTTGGGTTCCTTCGCATGATACCACCGCAGGTGCAGTTCACGGAGTTCCTTTTTAACGACGTGAGGTTCATGACTACGGAGATTTTGCAGACTGCGTTGGATGTCGAATCTCGTCCAGTCGGGTAGTCGTGGAGCCCCCGAGCCGGTGGAGGCAAGAGGGTTCCTTGTAGCTCTCCGCAGTCGGTCTCCTTCGTCAACTGCATCTGGTGGTGGTGGTACGCCTTGTAGGCGGCCACGACGGGCCGCTACCTGTGGCGCTTCGCTAGAGGACGCAGAAGGCGCGTTTCCACGCTCGGGGGCGTCTCGTAGCATGTCGTAACTGCTGGCACCAGATGTCGGATCAGCGTTACCGAAGGATCGTGGTCGCGGTGGCCTAGCGTGTGCGCCTTGGCGGCCACCTGACGCTGAAGCTTGGCCCTCACCAGGTCTAGGTAAGGGCTTCCACCAAGCTGGCACGGTCTTACCTTCGGGGTCGCGGTCATCTGGAAGTTTAAATGGTTCAGCAAAACGACATTTACCAGATTCGGTATCGAGGTGGTTCTTAACACCTTTGCTTCTCGTATGATCTCTCTGGCATGCGGGACATGGCCAATATACAGAGATGGAATCATGATACTTACACTGCGTAGGGTCTCTGTTGTGGCTAGGACTGTCCTTTCGGACGTTGTCGATGCATGCCGGGCATGTAGCCACCCTTGGGATGACACGATCACCGATGCGTCTCATACCTTCGCCTGGTTCGGCTTGATCAGGAAGGTCAGCAGGGTAAGCATGCGCAGTACTTGTAGGCGCGTTTCCGCGCGTAGTGTCAATGGCTTTCGCCAAGTAGACGGCTTCCACAAAGGCAGACTGCAGTCGTCGAGTGTATTCTTGTGCCAGTGAAAGCTCTCTGTTGCACGGTTGTGCGTGCTAATGCTGACCGTTGCATTTGAGTCGCTCAAAGGGTTTAAGAATCGTCTCGCCGTTGCTGGTGATATTTGTCGGCTTCTTAATATTGTCACCAGCCGTATCTTTGAGTCCCGTCGCACACTGATCAATGCGTACGGTTATAACGCGTGGTCGGTTGGCAAGTTTCTTCCATGGGGAAATATCATCCACCCATGTTCCTGTCGGTTGTTCACGTATAAACCACCTCCGTGCATCATCTTGAGTAACAGCAATTTTACCACAATAAGTTATGTGTGGTAAGTCTTCTTTGTGGTGTTGTTCCCAAGTGTTGTGATTGACTTTGTAGTTGTAGTAGGATGGTGGTCCTGTGGTGCGGCAACTGGGTTGTAGCATGGCAACTCGTACGTAGCATATTGCGAAGTAGTGATCTACAACCCGCTGCACCGAGGGGTCTCCCAGGTCGACATACGTGGTCTTGTCTAGGTTGCCTCCTGAGGAGAGTCCCCTTGAGAAGGCAAGCTCTGAAATGCCACCCTCACCGCTACAAAGCTCCAACATATCCGCGCAGTTGTTATGACCATAGCATAGTGTAGCAACTATGCTGCATATGTCAGCGCGTGCGTCGGGCATAGATGCGGGGAGGGTAAGGAACAGGTCATCATCCTCATCGGAGCTTATCAGCTCAATAGGGACGTCAGTACTCCAGGTCGCCATAAGATCCTGTCCGAGTCCTGACAAGTCGTCGCCGCAATCGTCGTTTCCGTCTTCAACGTGCTTTTTAATGCGACGAGGCTTGATGCCTGCTTCCTTTTCGGCTTTGAGCCTTTCCTTCTGCTTGATACGCGATTCTGCAGGTAAGACTTGCTCGTTTTGTTCGCCGGTCTGTGTGCCCACTGTCGTGGTTGAGTGGGTACATGCGTCAATCGCCAGAGTCGGGAGGGGGAAAGAACAGTCATCTATGATGACGCGTCTAGGTTTCTGTGGTGATTGAGTCGGCTCGTTTCCGAGCAAGACCGGTTCCTCGGGTTGCCAATACAACCGAGTGCTGATGTTGGCAACCCCTGCAGGTAGTGGTGCATGCCAATCATACCCTGTTGGTTGATCGGCAATTGCGATATCCTGGATGACCGCATTGGTATCCAGGTTAATTGTCACACGTCGGATAACATCAGACCATTTCGGTCCTCCCTTGTTGGTCGTCACGTAGTGATGGATGTTGTGGTCCGTGCGTGTGTAGGTGTTCAGATATATAGGCGCGTTTCCGTGCGTGGTGGTGCTTCCCAGGATTTTGTCGTTCAGATGACGGATGAGTGTAGTACGTGTCTGAGCTCGCCATTCAGCATGCCGTACCGTATGGCCATACCAATCCAACACATGTTGTGGTATCGCCTGTTTGCATGTACATGCCCACAGTTTCGAGCTAATCGGTATTGATGCCGCTACCTGCATATACGTACCACTCGGTGTACTGTCTTGCATATTGAACCGAATACCGAAATGACACAAACGCATCCGTATCACTGACAACTTAAGATCTTCCAGGGTATCACGTACTGGAGATAACTTCCAAACATATCCTGGGGGGCCAAATATTATGATTTTCATACAGAGTTTCCTGGCTTTTATCAAAAGGTTCTGGATACGTGACCAATGTGGGGCCACTCTCTTTCCTGGAGTTCGTACATACCAGTCACCCGGGGTACTAATCCATATGAGAGTGCAATCTCCACTGATCACCGCACCCAGGTAATCTGTGCCCACGCTCGTCATAAGCTCACTGTGGGAAATACGATCACAGATATAACCTCGGGTGCGGAGGTCGGCGCAAGCCTCTCTCGTATCTTCAATGGCAAAAGCCCTCTTACTAAGGCAGTTTACCCCGCTGCCCTTGTTACCCCCCGGCTTTTCGGCCAACAGGCAAGACGACGAGGGGGCGACGTCGCCCTGCCATCTTCAAGATAAAGAAGATGTGCCTGCAATGTCTGCCAGCATCTGGGCTTCCCTCAGATGCTGGAGCTCAGCACTGCAGCGCGCCGTGGCCTCAGAGGCGGATTGCTCCGCAAATGCTGTCAGCATGGATGGATTATCCATCAGCTGTTTCAGCACGCCTTTGGACCTCGCGTCGCTGACTGTCTGCAGCTCACGGTTAGTGCACCCCATCACTATCTTCCGGCGGGACCGTACGGCGCCCATGGGTACACTTCCACCATGCTGGGCCAGTGTCCTGGCAACGAAGCAATCGAACGTTTCAAGATCGTCGATGCTGTCGCCTCGCATAGTGGCCTTGGCGAGCGTCTCCATCAACCCCTGAGGCAGGTTTCCCTGCAATTGCTCGCGCTCCTGCGCCGGGGTCGGCTCGCCCGTCAGCACCGTCTGGAATGACGTGTTGCTTGAGCTCGAGGCGGGTTGCCCCGCAGCTCCAAAACGATCACATCTGATCGACAGTTGCCCTGACGGCAACTTCGTCGTCGGCATGATCTTGGAGCCCTCGGGGAGCTCCATCTTGACCTGCCCCCAGGGAATATCAGCTTCTCCTGGCCTCGTTCAAGCACAATGATCGCGCGTTTGTCCTGCATACTATCGAGGCCTAGGATGGCTGGCAAGTCTTTGCCACAGCCTGACACAATGTTCGTCTTGTACGAATCGAGCTGGGTCGACCCCTGGTACTCGCAGGCAATGCTGAATGTGCCTACGGCATCCGCTGGGGCCGACCCTTCTCCCACCCCGTTGATGTTCAAATGAGAGCGGGGCTCGAACGTGCAAGTACGACCGTGCGCCTCAGCAGCCTGGACGAACTTGCGGCTCGTGTTTTCACCCACGATGTTGATCTTCGAGCCTACATCGATGAGGATAGAGTTTCCACCATCGTCCAAGAACGTCTTACTCGGCTGCTTGATGCGCACCGTTTCTGAAGTGTCGGCTGTGCTGTTTGGCGGGTTTCCCCGCAGGTCAGTTGTACTCCTTGGCGGGTTACCCCGCATGACGCTGGCATACGGCCTGCCTTCGGCCATACGTACCAGGTCGATGTACTGGAAGTACGACACGTGCTGGACATGATCGCCACGCTTCTCCCGCCAGTTGGCATACTCATCGCGTATGCTCTTATACTGCTCGCGGGTCGTGCGTCTCGTCAGCGTCAGATACGAGTGAAGGGCAATATCCTGCAACCCCTCATTCGTGAGGTGATCCCTGTACTGCAGACACTCCTCCAATTCCTCGCTCGTCGCTGCGATGTCGACGGCCCTGGCTGCTGTTGCTGCTGTTGCCACTGAGGAATCTGAGAGGTCAAACGACGCACCATCAGTCTCAGGATTGTCGGCATCCAGCATAAAAGTTGCGTGCGCATTATCCATTTGATTCTGGAAATGCCGAACACGCAACTCACGCAGCTGATCAGGGTCCAGTGCCATCTCTGCCCCGCCCCCACTCTGGGGAGACATCTGAGGAGTGTTAGGCAGGTTTCCCTGCTGAGGCGCCGTCATCGGGATAAGCTGATCGAAATATCCCGTCTCCATCGGCGGCCTCACCTCCTCTGGCAGGTTTCCCTGCTGCTGGGGCTGAGCTGTCTGTCTATCTAGCATCCTGGCTGTCATCTCCTCCACCATGCTCCTCAACTCCCGCAGCTCTCCCGCTGCTTGCTCAGGAGTCTGAATGGAGCCGGTCCACGGGAATGATGACGCTATGATGCCAGGTGCTCGGCAGATAGCACACGGTGGCTGCTGAGGACCCCCCTCGCGCTGATTTGCGACATGGCCCACCACATTTGAATTCCAGCACCCCTCACGGAATAAGTGATTACACCTCAAACGGTAAACACTTTCCCTGGGCTGAAATTCTTCGAGGCATACCGCGCAGGTATCTTCCATCCCAGTGAGAACTTCCACATCTGCTGCTCTGGGATATACCCGCCGCTGTCTCTCCAAGACCGTCTCGGAGGGCATGAAGGCTGCTGGGGGATCCCCTAATGGATCCGGCACCTCCGGCACTCCGGCAGCCACAGCTGGAGGGGCTGCTGGCACGGAGGCTGTAGGCGTCACAGCAGGCGAGTTTCCTCGCAAGGGTGAGCCTCTGTTCCTCGCAACCTCAAGCGCGGCTGCACGCGAATGATCACGCACGTTATGCACGGCCTGTCTGCGCCTACAGCATGCCTGTTGAGTGTGATATGTCTGCCTGATATAATCAGGCACACCTCTACTGCCAGACGATATCGAATGGGCAGTGGGCTGGACAGCCACATCTGGCGTCGTCGGCGCAGGCATAAAGGCCATGTGCGGATACATGGATTGATCACTACAGCGCACGTTGGTGAGGCTGTGGAATTGATCCACCATTTCACGAACAAACTTGTTCGGAACTCTAGACCCATCAGGGCACAGTGGCGGATTCATGTGTGCTGGCGGTGGCCTCTGGCCCTGGGCCATGTTCGGGTGAGCATTGAAAGCTGGGATGAAGGCTCGTTGCCGAGCAGGATCCCCTGGATTGGGACCCTCAGGCTCCCAGGACCAGGCCGGCCTCCACCTCTGACCACTTGGGTGAGGCAGATTATGGCTCTGCACCTGCTGCACAGCAGCCGCCACTCTGGCACGGTAGTCATCAGGCACACCAGCGACTGTGGTTTGTCCAGCAAACGGTCGATGATGGCTTGGAGTGCCGGGCAGGTTTCCCTGCTGACTCGTTGGAGTGCCGGGCGGCATCATGTTCAGGAGAGCCGTACCATGCTCGGCCCTGGCCGCTGCGATCCTCTCCATGAGGGTGCCGTTCGTGGCAGGGCGGCCAGGAGTCCCGAACGGAGACTGCGCAGGTGGCGTCGCCATTGGGGTCATGCCCCTCGGTGTGTGCATACTCTGCGAGGGACTACCATGCATCTGCTCAAATCGAGCAGGCTCTCCAAAGATGCGGCCGAACGTCTGCGGGTCTCCCCGCGACTCAGGCATCTCAGCTCTGAGTCCATTTATAGGCAGGTTTCCCTGCATGGCCTGACGATTTCGCGTCGCCATGGCGGACATTGCTCCCTGGCCTGCGGCCCAGGGGTCCTGTTGATATAACCTGTCCGCCAATTGCTCCACCTGGTCAGGGTTCAGAGCGGCCGCTATCTGGTCCAAGTCCGAGGTGCTGATGGCCTGCCAAGATACGGCGCTAGGCCCTTGGCTTGGGGCACGGCTTGGAGCCGCGCTCCCGGCCTCGCTCTCGGTGATCATGAAGATCTGGTGGACCTCAGGCTGGTTCCCCAGCGTGGCGGGACTGTAGTGGTCCCCTACCTCCCTGTGGAGGTAGACCATGGGAGGGTCGACGCCCTCCTGGTCGCGGGACCACTGGTATTTGACGCTGGCACTGCCAACGTCAGCCCACCTGCCAGGGGCCGACAGAACGGCGGGGGGGACACGCGCCCGGCGGTCCCCCAGGTACTCGGGATTGCGCCAGTGCTTCCCCGTGGCAAGGTCCTCCACATGGGAAATGTAGTACGGTTCGATGATACCGTTGTTTCCCTCGGACAAAGGACTCCGTTATCAGACCAACAGAACTTCATACCATCTTGCATGGCCTTGTGCCAATCTACGAAGATGATGATGTCGGAGTCTGGGCCCCACCCACTGTTTACGGCACGACGGCGAACCGTCGGCACGAAGTGGATGCGCGACCGGCCTGTCCCCCGTTTCTTCGTGTTGTGCTCGGGTCTACAGGACAGGCCGTGCCACATAATGCCTTCGAAGGCACCCCACCGAGCGCCATGCATGGCGACCTCGGGGCACGGGGCCGGTCTCCCGGCAGGTTGGTCGCACAGTACAATATAATTGTACAGCGACCATGGAGCTTTCAATGTCCACGAATGCCCCTGAGAGGCGCGGATGAAGATCTCGGGCTCGCCGGAGTCCCGCACTAACACCTTGAACTGAAGGCGTTGTTTTTCTTCTCCGTCTGGTTCGCGGACATGAACCACTTCCATCACGATGGCCGCCAACTGGTCCACCGATCGACCATCTAGGTTCGCGGTGATGACTTTGGCCTCGTCATGTCTGGGATTGTACCCATCGCGCCTCGATCGCCCGGTTTTCCATGGATACTTATTTACGAGCTCTACGAAGTTAATCCAGCCATCATGATCATCGAATGTAGCCAGATCCCACACAGGATCATGTGCTCTGTCCGGCGCATGTCTGCATATCCTACTGAAAGCTTTGCTCAGTTGCTTGAAGGTGTGATTGGATCTCGGGATAATGTGATCTTGCCTGCATTTTCGCATGAATTCCTCATCCACCGAGCGTATCGGTGGGGGCTTCCGCAGAGCAAGTCTATCCCTGATCACACTCGGAGTCCCACTGGTGAAGGACGCGTCTCCTGGGTGGTGCAGCTGATCCACGGGCGGGTTTCCCCGCACAGGAGCCTCTGTCGCTGAAGAGGCTGCGGCTCCTGAAGAGGAGGAAGCTGCAGCAGCAGCGCCTGGCGGGTTTCCCCGCGGTGATCCGCGACTGGCGCTACCCCTAATCGTCGGCGCCCAGGTACCCCTAGACAGAGTATCTTCGTCGGACCTTTTGGAACCGGCCGCCACAGGCGAAGCTGGCGCAGGGGCGTACCCTGTGCGCTCGAAAGCCATCGCCTTCATGGCAATGGAACTGCTGCGACTAGGCGGGCGCCTCCGTTCCTCCGCAGGGTCCTGAGGTTGCTGCTCGGGCTCAGATCCTTGTGCTGGAGTTGCGCCAATCGGTGATCTCGGCGTTTCAGAGCGAGGCGCCTCCATTTGCACATCTGGCCCAGGATCCTCAGAGCGTGCTTTCGGTCTCACTTCCGAGGTTAACTTCGGTGCTGGGGTTTCACTCTTAGCCTTCGATTGTAGTGGGAGCGGGGGCTTCATAGCCCCCTTCATGTAAATCTTTTGGGAGTCCATCAGCATTTGGCGAGTTGCCTCGCGTGTGCGTTCTTCTGCTATTCGCATACGTTCCTCATCCGCCGCAACTCGCTGGGCCTTCTGTTCATCCTTGGTCGCTGGTTTTGGCTGTTGGGACTGGCTGGAAACGCCGGGCGAGTTTCCTCGCATTCCAGGAAGACTAAAGAGCGCGTCTTTTTCTTCCTGGGTCATGGGCACCAGTCCCCTTGGAGCCGGAGGAGGCTGATCCTCTTCGTCTTTCGGCTCCATGTGACCCATGATCCCGAGACGACGATTAACTTCTGCGATCTCGTCCTGTGTCATCGGGATCAGTGGCGGATGGACGCCCTCCTTATGAGGGGTTTTGCCCCTGTTTGGGCTCAGACCTTCATTATTTCCTACGGGGCATCCCGGCCTGTGGTTCTGGAACGGCTCGGAACAAGGTCCGCAAGCTGCTTGAGGCCTATACAACTTGCGAGCCGCGATAACGTTTCGCAACTGCGCCCGCACTTCTTCAATTTCAGGGCGGCGGATGTTTGTTGCAAGTTGATAGCCTCCGCGGATGGCCTTACCCTGAGCGTCCCTATAGGCAGGGTTGCCCTTGCCGAAGGCCGAGTGTTCCCCTTTACGGCGTCTTGGATCATTGTACGGCAGTAGTTCGCCTCCTCGCCTGAGGGCGCGTTCCTTTGGGCCAGCCTGCCTATACTCACGAGGAAGCCGAGCCTGTGCATGTGGCTCTCCTCTGACGCGCGGATGGGAACGAGACCTTCCAGCATTCTCATCAGAAGAGGCTGCCGAAGCAGCCTGAGTAGAAGCCGGCGGAGGCGCCGGCGGAGGCTCCTGTGCGATCCCAAGTGGATCGGCGAGTAAAGGCGGGTTTCCCTGCTGGCTGGAGCCTGGCGCAAATGGCGCTTGTGCCGATGGTGATGGTGCATCAGGCTCGTCAGGATCAAAGTCCACCTCTACCTCACCGGTGACCTCCATCATGAGGATTGTGGCTTCATCCTCGCATAGCCCGCAACCATCGCCCTCTTCTTCTTCTGATGTAGAACTGCCAACGATGATGGCCATTAGCGCAGCCGGGACAGGCAGGTCTCCCTGCATAGCCGGCGTCTGCGCGTCGCTCGGCTGTCCCGGAGTAGGCGGCACGGTTGTCGGCTCAGGCTCGTTGCCGAGCACAGGCTGCCCAGCAATGTTGCGCATGGCAGTATGATTTGGCCATAGTCCTGCCGCCTGGAGACCCCATCCTGGCGGAGGAAGAGCCTGGCCGCGCATGGCGATGGCCCTTTCAAGGGCCTCGCGCCATCGCCCTCTGGAGTACCACACATGTCTCTGCACGTCCTCAGGATGCACACTGTCAATAAGGGTCAAAGCTGCCAACACTACCTCCGAGTCGTCGCAGGCGTCGGTGTCCTGCAGCATCATGATGCCAGCTTCGATGCTTTCTTGACTCTCGGGATATGCGATGGTCAGTACCTCGTGCATCCTCATGAGGGTTTGCAGTAGTGTGCGCGGTCCGTACTCGCCTGGGGCAGGCGAACCAGGGGGCACAAATGGTTCCCCGGGTACGCCTGCAATGAAAGCTTGAACGAACGCTTGAGACTCCATTTCTAGGAGTTCATCATTATTTCGGGGATAGATAGGCCTGTATCCAGGCGGGAGTTCGGGTGGAGGTTGGAGGTTGCGCTCAACCTCTGAAGGCGAGGCCTCAACAGTGATGTCCTCGTCACTGCTTTCGTAGGCCATGATGTTGCCTGGGTTCCCGAACATCCAGTCGAAGAAAGACAAAGGCTGGTTTCCCAGCGTTCCGTGATCCACGGGAGTGAGCTCGTTGTTGCCAACAACGAACCTGCGGACGTACTCGAGGTAGTACGCGTACAATCCATGACCATACGCCTCGAGCTCGTCGACGTTGTCCATGCAACTGACCCAAGTGTAAAATATCTGTTCCATGGCCTCAGAATCCTGGAGGCTCAGATACTCGATGAATGGTTCACTTGAGCCAAAATGGATTTCGGTCGATCTGCCCTTTCCATTCCCCTTCGCTGGACAATCTCTCACAAGATGGTCGGTACTATCACACTCATGGCACTTTAGAACCTGGCCGTCTCTACCTCGCGGGTGTCCCCGCCTACCTTTGCCTTTTCCTGAGGTCTCTCTACGGCCTTTGCCACGGCCCTTTCCCCCGAAGAATATCTCATCATACTGTTCATCTGAGAGCCTCTGGAGGAATGCCGCGATGCCTCGTCCGTTCAACCTCTGACGACCCCGCTTGCCTTTCCCTTTTCCTTTGAAACTCATCCGTATCCTCCTCCTAACACGTCGCACTGGTTTTCGTGCGAACCTCCTCCACCTCCGTTTAGCCTGTTGTAATAACCAAAATAAGTGTTCAGCACGCTGATTGTCAGTTTCCATATTCATAATATCTGACCAATCTAAAGCTTCAACACCGTCGGATGATGCAGTATCAGTGTCGGTGCCGGCGTCGAAATCATCGTCTCCCAAGTAGGTGGACACACCGTCGGTAAGGGGGTTTGATTCACCCGACAGAGAACGGTGTAGTTGAGGCTCTCTGGAAGGAGGGCTGGTTGCCCAGCTTGGTTGCGGTCGATCCCCTGCTAATAAAGCAGTAGATTATCCAGGATCATCGGCCCATATGCTTGAGGGCCCGTTTCCAGGCTGGGCTTCAGTGGTTAAGGTAGTGTAAAAATTTCCACTACCAGATCCCCTTCCCCTTCCAAACACAGATCCTATATTACCAGGAGACCGTTCTGATAGGTGGCCTATCGAACGCATCCTCTCCAGCAACTCATCATACTGTTGTTGAGTTCGGGGCATTTGATGATTGAGTGGCTGCATGGCTCGCTGGTTGCCGACGCCTAAGGCGCGGAACAGGATCGTGGTTAGTAACTGGAAGTTGGGAAGGTCGAATCCCACCGACTGTGCCTCAAGTCGGGCCATTTCGAATCGGGTTAGAGTGACGTCGATTCGTTCTCCGTGAGGCACATGGAAGTCGATGAGCTGTGTGCCGGAAGTGAGCTGGCGCTCATCTTCCAGGCGCTCGACCTTCATGCTTAGGAGGAACATGATGTAGGTCACTGGGTCTGTGTGGACCCCATGGATGTCAGCACCATAGTTTATAATGTCAGGTGGTACCCTCATGGCGAGTGTCCTCGCTAGGCCACCTAGGCCGCGTTGTATGGCGGCCGCTTGGGCCTGTGGCGTCATACGTCCGCTAGTGACGTTGAGCCACGCGTTGACCTCATAAACGTACTCACGGAAAGGCACGTTGCCTTGAGGGTCCCAGTATGGGCCATGTGTTTGCCCATCGGTGCTGTTTTCTCCGCGGCGCATGTGTCCGATTGCTGCCCCCAGCGCGAACCATATGATAGCGAAGATAACCAGCCCAAGGCTATGTAGGTAGGGGTGGTTATTAGGCGCGTTGCCGCGCTGGGGTAGCGCCTTGTCGAGTCGCCGAGGCGCTCTATCTGGCGGATCTCTCCGCCCATGCTTCAAGTATTGCGTTTTTGGCTCGTTGCCGAGCGGTTGGTAGTAGCGCAGTGATGAAGCGTATATGGCACCAATGTTGTTGTCTAGACGTCGTACCTCTCGTGTTGCTTCTTGCTCTTGGATAGTCCTCGTAAACGTACTGGGAGTGATAGCGCAGGGTGGTAGGTGGTCACGAGGATCGTGCCGAAGAGTCTGAGGATGAGAAGAGCAAGAGCTGACCACACGAGAGTGCGGCCAGCTCCGCTACCAAGTCGAAAGTGAGCCTGGTAGGTCAAATAGCATCCGTCTCCATGGGAGGCGGATGAGCTCACATTGCATCCAATTCCATGTCGAAGGCATACGATATGGGGAGTGGATGGGTATGATAGGATAAGATCGATGTATCGGTCTTTCCAGCAAATAGCGAACACTAAGGTAAGTGTCCGGGCAAATAGGGCGCGCGTGCCTTGAGCCAAAGGCAACGGCGCGCGAGCTATACTCCCGATACTATAACATTTCCCAAAGAGCTACCCTTAAAGTCCCTCGGCCCCTCGTCGGCGATGAAATGGGCGCCAGGCGGTCGACGCATCCCCCCATGGGCCCTTCCCCTGCGACGCTGCCCGCGGAGGAAGAGGGCGAAACCACCCACCGGTGCGAAAAAAAAAACGCGACGCCAGGATCTCCAGGCCCAGACACTAGGGGGCCACACGCGAACCCCACCCTCCCCCTCAGAAGTCGTGGGGGGTAGGGGTAGGGTTCGCATGTGGCCCCCCAGACATGCGATGTCTCCGGTTTTTCAACACGGGGTCCCCGAAGTCTCGGGGAGACGCAGGACTCGGGCTCGGTGGTCTCGGGTTGGCCTCTGACGGGGCCATCATGAAAATGACGAGACCCAGTCTGAGATCCGACGCGGGCTCCCACTGCAGGCATCCTACGATGACCGGACCGCCAAGATCCAGGACACGCTCGTCAAAAAAAGCGCCAGCCAACCCAAGCTCCGGCGTACTCGAGTCCTACGTTTCCCCGAAAGTCCCGACCCGTTCCCCGGGACCGATTCTTCATCCCGAACCGTTTCTCGACGGTCCTGGGGCCCCGCGAGGGCGGCAAAGAAGCGCGACGCCAGGATCTCCAGGCCCAGACATGCAATGTCCCTGGTTTTTCAAGAGGGGGGCCCCACAAATCCCGACCCCTTCCCCAGGACCGATTCATCCCGGACCGTTTCTCGACGGTCCTGTGTGGCCCCGCGAAGAGTCCCCCCGAGGCCGCGAACACGGCCCAAAACCTCTGGGCTGTTAATCAGCCTCGAACTTATCCCTATCCCTAGGATGGGCGAGCAAAAAGCGAGGACAGTCTTAGGGGTGTGCCCTCAGGGAAATCCTCAAGATCGGCATCGAGGCGACGCGATGTCAAACACAGGGGTAGGGATTTGTCTCAAACTGGTGAGCTGTTCTCGGCTACACGCAAGAGTGACCCTGGGCAAGAGTGACCTTTGGTGCGCGGCTTAGCGGGGGCCGCCGCGGGGCCAAACACAGGCGCGCAAGCCGCCGCCAACGTCTCGCACTCGGCGAATTTCGGCGACTGGGGGGCCGCATTGGGCTCGCACCAAAGGTTACTCCGGCCAAGGCAAGGGTCACTCTTACGTGTAGCCGATGCTCTTGCTCCACGACGCGAGCAAGTCCTCGGGGGGGAAGCCCGGCCCCCTCCCCCCGCAGCCCGCCAAGGCGTCCTCGCGCAGCCGCTCGCGTACGGGGAAGCGTGGAGGCCCTGCGGGCCGAACGCGAGTTCCCCGGCCTCCTGCGGAAGGAGGAGGCACGGCGGACGAGGAGGAGGAGGAGGAGGAGGAGGAGGAAAAGGAGGAGGAGGAAAAGGAGGAGGAGGAGGGAGGAGGAAAAGGAGGAGGAGGAGGAGGAGGAGGAGAAGGAGGAGGAGGAGGAAGAAGAAGAAGAAGAAGCAGAAGAGCGGAGGAGGAGGGAGGAGGAGGAGGAGGAGGAGGAGGAGGCCGGCGGAGGAGGAGGAGGAGGAGGAGGAGGAGGAAAAGGAGGAGGAGGAGGAGGAGGAGGAGGAGGAGCGCCCGCGCGCAGCGCAGTCGCGGCTCGCCTCGCCGACGACGACGGGTGCAAGGCTCTTTGAGGCGTCTGCGTCGGCTCTCGTCGGCCTTCCAAGCTCGGGGCGCGCCCTCCAGCGGCTGCGCCTCTCCGGGCGCGGTTCCGGGGGTGACCGGATCGTCCTGGACGGCCGCCCTGGAGCCGAGATGCGGGAGCCGGGGGCAACGCTACGGGTGGATACTCCAGATTTCGTAATAAAAGGGAGGGGGTCTCAACCCTCCCAGACGAAAAGTTTTAGACCCCCCCCCTTGGGAGAACCCTCCAAAACATCGTCCCCAGACCCCCCCAGGCCCTCCAAGATAGCCTGGATGAGACCCCCCCCGAAATGAGACCCCCCTCCCTTTATTACGAAATCTGGAGTAGGCTTAGGACGGGCGTTTGGGGGTCGCTCCCCCCCCCCGCCTCCTGAAAAGGAGCCCCGGGGGCAGAAACAGATGGGCACAAATTCCAGGATGTCCCATGTCTTTCCACGTTTCCCAGGTGCTCCAAGTCCCCTCCATTTCCAAAATGTTCTCATACTTTCGTGAAAACCAATATTTGTCGTGTTTGTGTCGATGCTTCCCTCCTGAGCAGAAGCATAAACCTGCGGAGGTCCGCGCGGATTTCTCCGATCGGCGCTGGACCCCCCTCCCTGGCCCGCGGAGCGCGCTGATGGCGGCGCCGGAGACACCGCCAGGGGGTTCCAGTGCCGACCCGAAAAATCATCGCGGACCTCCGAAAGTTCCCTTTCATGTCATTGTTCGTTCGCCGATTCGCGTCATGGGAGATGTCTTTACCAACTCCAGATTTCGTAATACAAGGGAGGGGGTCTGGACCCTCCAAGACAAGCCATTTCAGACCTCCCCCGTGGGAGAACCCTCCAAAACATCGTCCTCAGACCCCCCAGGCCCTCCAAGATAGCCTGGAAGAGACCCCCCCCCCGAAATGAGACCCCCCTCCCTTTATTACGAAATCTGGAGTACTTTCGCTCGGCCTCGTCGGGTCCTCGCCGGGCCCAAAGACCGACAGAGAACGCCCGTGGATGGACAACCGGTCCCGGGGAAGGAGTCTTCCGCCGCGGATCGCCCGCAGCGTCGCAGCTGCATCGCGCCGAGGCCCTCTTGCAGGAGGAGGAGGAGGAGGAGGAGGAGGAGGAGGAGGAAGGGGGAGGAGGAGGAGGAGGAGGAGGGAGGAGGAGGAGGGGGGAGGAGGAGCCCCCCCCCCTGACCACCCCAACCCAACCCGAAGACCCGAATTTCGGGTTGAGGGGGTAAGGGTTCCACGCGTGTCCTTTCGATGTCTCCCGACCCCCGCCCCCCCCCCACTGGAGATCGACTGTAAATTTGAGCCTTCGGGTTGGGTTGGGGGGGTTTGGTGGGTGGTGACTCTTGCAGGAGGGGCGCCGCCCCTGGGGAGATGCGCACGTCGGCTCGGCACGCGCTGTCGAATCGACCGCATCGTGGACAGCCCTGCCCCACGCCGGCAGGTTCACGTGGCCCCTTGGAGGCCGATCGGCGCATAACACCACCGCATCGACGGTCGTGCCGAGCTCTACGGTCGGGAAAATGCTTGTTCAGCGCGTCGCGGCGGCCCCAGCGACACGGCATGCCCTGCAAGCGGCTGTCGTGTCGCTCTGCTCCGCGGAGCGAGGGGTCGGAAAAAGCTCGGGACGCTGACGCCTCGGGACAGTGACGTGGATAGCGTGCCGCTCCAAAGCGCGGTGGGCCACAACTGGCGGCGCGACACGGCAAACCAAAGCTCATGACGATAAGCGTTGCAAAGGAGTCCCGACTTCCGAGAACCTCCGACACAGCTCCCGAAAGACTCCGACCCCCCCCCCTCAACTCGTCCTCGCTCTCCCCTTCCTCCTCCTCCTCCTCCTCCTCCTCCTCCCCCTCCTCCCCCTCCTCCTCCTCCTCCTCCTCCTTCTCCTCCTCCTCCTCCTCCTCCTCCTCCTCCTCCTCCTGCTCCTCCTCCTGCTCCGTCTACTGGAGACCCGGGGACGCAAAAGACTACAAAAAGACTCGATCCTCCGTCCTCCTACTCCTCCTCCTCCTCCTCCTCCTCCTCCTCCTCCTCCTCCTCCTCCTCCTCCTCCTCCTCCTCCTCCTCTCCTCGTCATCATCCTCATCCTCATCCTCATCCTCATCATCCTCATCCTCATCCTCATCCTCTCCTCCTCCTCCTCCCTCCTCCTCCTCCTCCTCCTCCTCCTGCTCCTCCTCCTGCTCCGTCTACTGGAGACTCGGGGAAGCAAAAAACTACAAAAAGACTCGATCCTCCGTCCTCCTACTCCTCCTCCTCCTACTCCCTCCTCCTCCTCCTCCTCCTCCTCCTCCTCCTCCTCCTCCTCCTCCTCCTCCTCCCTCCTCCTCCTCCTCCTCCTCCTCCTCCTTCCTCCTCCTCCTCCTCCTCCTCTCCTCCTCCTCCTCCTCTTCCTATCCTCCTCCCCTCCTTCTCCTTGATCCTCCTCCTCTCCCTCCTCCTCCTCCTCCTTCTCCTCCTTCTCCTTCTCTCCCTCCTCCTCCTCCTCCTCCTCCTCCTCCTCCTCCAGATCGATCTTCTCCTCCTCCTACTCCTCCTCCTCCTCCTCCTCGATCCTCCTCCTCCTCATCCTCCTCCTCCTCCTCATCCTGCTCCGTCATCTGGAGACCCGAGGAAGCAAAAAAATACAAAAAGACTCGATCCTCCGTCCTCCTACTACTCCTTCTCCTCCTCATCCTCAACCTCCTCATCCTCCTCCTCGATCCTCCTCCCCTCCTCCTTCTCCTTGATCCTCCTCCGCCTCCTCCTCCTTCTCCTCCTCATCATCATCCTCCTCACGTTCGATCTTCCTCCTCCTCCTCCCCCATCCCTTTTCCATCTAAATAACTCATCCCTGTCGCAACCAAGACTTGTCGGCAAGGCGGACCGGGCGATTCGCCTGAGACGTCTCACCATGCATGATCCTGAAGCTCGCAATTTGCAACAAAAAAAGGATGGACGCGGGTCCTTTTCAACATGTTGCTCTCGCCTTAGCGCAGCGCGCATTCGTCTTAAAAGTTTGCAACAACTCTAAGGGTGGCGGACAGATGTTGTTCAAAATGATGCTCTCGCCTCAGCACCGCGCACACTCATCTGAGAAACGTGCAACAGTTTCACAGATGGAGGGCGGGTCCTTTACAGAATGTGATTCTCACTTTAGCGCCGTGCTCATTAATCTTCCGAGTTCGCGACATATTCAAGGATTCGTATGGTTGAAAACACACACACACACATGGCATTCTAGCAAGATTTCGGGTCGTCAAGACGCAATCGTCACGTTGATCCACGGTGTTGAAATCCTAAGAGTTCTGTCCTGGCACGATTGAGGGTCAGGACGCAACAACCACGTTGACATGCGGCGTCGAAGTCACCGCAATGGTGTTTTGGCACAGTCAAAGCTTCTCACACGGTTGTCCATTAATGGGCCATTTCCCGCAATGACATGGGATTCTTGTAGAGGCCTATAAAGAGGGAGCTTGGAGGGAGGATCTCTTGCAATATCGTTGCTGCGTCTTGGTTCTACACTGGTCCTCCTCCTCCTCCTCCTCCTCCTCGATCTTCGGCCCCTCCTCCTTTTCCTCGATCCTACTCTTCCTTCTCCACCTCCTCCTCCTCCTCCTCCTCCTCCTCCTCCTCCTCCTCCTCCTCCTCCTCCTCCTCCTCCTCCTCCTCCTCCTCCTCCTCCTCCTATCCTTATTCCTTATTAGAATATACTCCTACTCCCCCCTCAGGCCGGCAGATAGCGGGCGCATCCGGGTGGTCCCATCCTAACCTGTAAAAAACAATACAAAATCAACATTTTTCTTATTTTTTCCTCTCGACATGGACGTCCTGTCGTCCACGGCGATAATCCATTGCAAAAAATACCACAAAGAGCACACGCGCGCGTTCATGTCAGAATCCTACCGAACACCGTGTGTTTGCAAGCATTTCAACATAAAAACATCAAAAACCCAATGCTTTTTCACAAAAATTGTACAAATTTCCCGCCCGGGCTCTCTTGCTGAAATCATAGGAAAACCATAGGAATCTTAAGAATTCTGTCAAATCCAGCGATTTCACGTCATCGCGCGGTGCACTCGCGATGCTCTGTCATGCACCCAGGCCGCGAATCCTGTGCAAAAAATACTACAAAGAGCACACTCGCGCGTTCATGTCAGAATCCTACCGAATACCGTGTTTTTGCAAGCATTTCAACATAAAAACATCAAAAACCCAATGCTTTTTCACAAAAATGCTTTGGGGTGTCCTGTCAGACCGTCGGGCTTCCTCCGGCCACCTCTGGCTTCCTGCGGTGTACCGGGCCATTCTCGACTCGTCTGGCAATACGTGCGCGGCATTCAACACGCGCTCGCCAGTTCCCGTCGGCAACCGCCATCGCGGCCGCATCAGCTGTACCAAACCGGCTGGCCGGTGTGACTTCGGCCCCCAGTTGTGCCAGCTTTGCTTCTTATGTTGTGGGAGGGCGGGTGGGACTGGGCATGCCATGCTTGACTCGCTCGAGCTGGCTAGCTTGACTCCTACTCCTACTCCTACTCCTACTCCTCCTCGCCCCCCCCTGATCATCCTATTCCTCCTCGTCCCCCCGCGCGCGCTGCGTGCTCCTCCACGTTCAGGTGGGGCTTCAGTGGATCTCCCCGCTCCGCCTGCCCAGGAGCAGGGCGGAGAGGGAGGAGGCGAAGGGACGAAGAGGAGGAGGAGGAGGAGGAGGAGGAGGAGCAGCAGCAGCAGCAGGAGGCAGGAGGAGGAGGAGGAGGAGGACGAGGAAAGGAGGAGGAGGAGGTGGAGGAGGAGGAGGACGAGGAAAGGAGGAGGACGAGGAAAGGAGGAGGAGGAGGAGGAGGAGGACGAGGAGGAGGAGGAGGAGGACGAGGAAAGGAGGAGGAGGAGGGGGAGGTGGAGGAGGAGGAGGAGGAGCAGCAGCAGCAGGAGACAGGAGGCGGAGGACCAGCCAGGTGCGCTCGCGCCACATCTGCCAGCCTACTCCTCCCACCTACCCCTTCACATTGCGCTGGACATGTTTCTATCCGCCGACTGGGGTGCCCCAGAGGACCTTGATCCCAGATGGCAGATGCAGGGTTCGACCCATCGATTGCTGTGCAATCGGGAAGGGGGTGCAGTCGCAGATTGGACAAGGAGGAAGGGGAGGAGGAGGAGGAGGAGGAGGAGAGGAGGAGGAGGAGGAGCAGGAGCAGGAAGGAGGGAGGAGGAGGAGGGGAGGAGGGAGGAGGGAGGAGGAGGAGGAGGAGGAGGAGGAGGAGGAGGAGAGGAGGAGAGGAGGGGGAGGAGGAGAGGAGGGAGGAGGAGGGAGGAGGGGAGGAGGAGGAGGGGAGAGGAGGAGGGAGGGGAGGAGGAGGAGGAGGGAGGAGGAAGGCGGCTGGAGGCGAGAGGGGCGGAGGGGGTTGAGGTGGAGGAGGTGGAGGAAGGTGGCGTGGGAGGACAAGGAGGAGGAGGAGGAGGAGGAGGAGGAGGAGGAGAAGGCGGCTGGAGGCGGAGGAAGCGGAGGAGGCGGAGGAGGCGGAAGGGGTTGAGGAGGTGGAGGTGGAGGTGGAGGAGGTGGCGGTGGGAGGAGGAGGAGGAGGAGAAGGAGAAGGAGGAGGAGGAGGAGGAGGAGGAGGAGGAGGAGGAGGAGGAGGGAGGAGGGAAGGAGAAACTGAGGAGGATCAGGGCCATTCACGCGAGAGCCCCGCTTTGAAAAAGCTTCGTCCTCCGTCCCTCCATAAATGCAAGAGCTGCCGGAAAATATACCTGCGTCGTCTGCCGTCGCGGAGCGCAGACAGTGTGCTCTACTTGATTCCCAAGAAGCACTGCTTGCACTCAGGGGTTCCTGCTCGTCCTCTGCGGCACCGGCCCTGTGGGCCGCTCTGGCCGCTGCCGCCGCGTCGCGCTGGGGGGTTGGCGGCGCGCACACGGAGGTGGGGCGCAAAGGAAGCAAGGCCTGGGGATCGAAGTTAGCACGTTTTCGTCGGT
>CAUYUJ010017581.1:184846-231650 GCA_963575745.1 Prorocentrum cordatum
TCACCGAGAAGCCAACATCCTTCAAACAGCTGAAATGGTTCAATGATTGACGCCGTCTCGTCCTTCCGTTTCCGATCGGCTGCTGAGGCCCAATTATGGCTACAAGATCACTCAAAAGAGCCCCAAGTGGGGCCCCTGAGGGATCCAAGGCGGCCCCAATAGATCCCAAGAGCGCTCCAGTAGGGCTTTACGAGGCGACTGGAGGGGGAGGAGGGGGAGGAGGAGGAGGAGGAAGAGGAGGAGGAGGAGGAGGAGGAGGACGAGGAGGACGAGGAGGACGAGGAGGACGAGGAGGAGGCGCAACCACCCGCGCCGCCGAGATCGCCGCCGCAGAGGGACCCAGCTGGGGGCGGTTGGGGGCGAGCACGCGCGTGGTCGCCAGGGCTGGGGCGCCGGGGGTCGCCTCCTGGCAGGCGCAGGGGCAGGTGCGTCGCCACCGGGCCTGCCCTCGCGCAGCCTCGCACGAGGGCGGCCTCACAGGCGACCTCCACGAGGGCTCCACGAGGCCTCCGAGAGGCCTCTCCTTTGCTTCACCACTCGTTGCCTCTGGGTTCCACGGTGCGCGTGTCTGCTTCCATCATCCAGACAGCTTGCTTAGGCATCGTTTCTGGGCGGGCCAGCGGGGGCACTTTTTTTTATTTGCGACCCGCAAGGAAAAGTCCAGAGGGCGGAATGAGGCAATGGGGCGCAAAGCCAGATGCTCACCATGCAAAGCCCACTGGGCGAATGCCAGCGGAAGAGAAGCTGCCACGGGTGGACAACAAACGGGCACAAGCCAGACCCACAGGTGGGGAACCTGACCAGTGGCCAAGGGACAGAGGGCAGAGCGGCAGAGGGCGCAGGCGGAAGCTACGCGGCCCGCCGCCAGAGGCGGAAAGCACGCAGGGACCACTGGGCAGATGCCAGCGGACCAAGAGTACCTGGAGGCACTGCACAGGCAAACGGAGCAGTAACGGACGCTGAACCTGTACCCTAGCAGCCACAAGGGGCGCAGCACAGGGGAGAAGGAAAAGAGGCGGAACGGAGCACAGGAGGCCTAGAACGTGGCGGACTCATTCACATGGCACCCTGTGCGTATTCGTCATCATGAAGATGATCAACCCCGACCTCGATGATGGGGGAAGCCACTTAGCACACAGCAGGACTTCAAATGGTGAAGCACGAGGAGGGCCTTCAGCCAGTAGCCTCTGCACCACGGCCCGTACTCAACGCGGGCAAAGAACCTGGGTGGAGTGAAGTGAACCTCACGGGAACCCACGGGATGCCGCGGGATGCCGCGGGTGATGTGAAGTGAAGTGTCCCTCGAACCCAGGAGGTGGCACCAGTCCGCGGCCAGAGCCGTCCAGCCCGTGGCCAGAGCCATCACTCACGGAGCACCCGGTGCTCACCGCATACCACAAGAGCGCGACTGGACAAAGCCGTCGAACAGGGTACACAGACTGACGAGCGTGCCTAGCTCGTTCCCAACCCTGATACCACGGCCTGTGTCAAAGTGGCGCGCCGCAGCCCGCTGCTAATATCCTCACTCCAGGAGATGACCCGGTGCAGTGGGGGGGTGATTGCAGCCGGACCCCAGTGAAAGTGCACCTCACTCCCAGGAGGACGCACGTGAACTGGCCCAGCTCCTTCCCCTGCGGCCAGTCAATAAGCAGCCTGGAGACTTGCAGACCTTGAGTGTCACAAGCCGATGGGACGCCACCATCGTACCCATAGCACAAGGAGGGGGGGAGGAGAGCAGCCGATAGCCGCTAGCAGTTGAATAAAGCGAAGGACCCGAGCGAACCCAACACGAGCCAGTGGGGACACGCGAAGCGTCAAGAATTCAAACTGCGCGCCGCGCACCGGCGCGCCTCGTGTCTGGAAGTCAATCCGCCCAGCTGGCCTCCAGGGCCAGGAGCCTGGCCCTCCGCCAAGCGCATAGGGCACTGGAGCCCCGTCCTCGCGGACGGGCTCGCCCTGCACAGCCCCCCTGGGAACGGCCAAGGAGGCCGGGGCTTGGCTGGAGGACAAGAGGAGAGGCTACGAGTTGGGAGTGGAGGAGAGGAGGCAGGAGGAAGGGAGGAAGGGAGGGAGGGAGGAAGGAAGGGAGGAAGGGAGGAGGGTGGAGGAAGAGACCCCGCCGCCGCCACCCGCCAGCCGCCTCTCGCCCTTCCAGGGTTTCCCCCCCGCCCCCCGTGGGCAAGATCGGTGCAGCTGGGCCGCCGGACTGCGGCACGTTCTGGTACCTCGCAGGCCGCCCGCTCGCCGACGCCGTCGCTGCCGCTGCCGTCGCCGGCGCGCCGTCGCTGCCGCTGCCGTCGCCGGCGCCGCCGGGCGATAGTGACGAAGGCGAAGAAGTGGCGCGAACAGATGCCACTTCGATACAGTTGCTAGTACCACCCGCGCTTCTGAACTCTTGGCTTCCCCTTCTGCGACTCCGCGAGCCCCCACGACTCCACTCCCAGGAGTCCACTCATGGGGACCACGGACTCGCGGCCCCCTCGGCCCCCTGAGCTCCCTGGGCTCCTTGGACCCCCATGGACTCCCTGGACCCCGAGCCTCTCTGGATTCCCTAGACTCCCTGGACCCACTGGATTCTCTGAGCTCCTTGGACTCGCCGTACTCCATAGGTCCCCCGGACGCCCTCGACCCCCCTGGAGACTTTCCATCTCGCGGATTCCTTCGACTCCCTAGACTCCTAAGACCTCCTGGACTCCCTTGGCGCCCTGGACCCCCCAGACTCCCTGACCCCCTGGACTCCAAGGGCTCCTGATACTCCCTGACACCACGAACCCACTGGACTCCCTGCGTTCCGCCGTGGACTCCCTGGCACACCTGGACTCGCTGGACTCCCTGGACTCCCTGGATTCGCCACCCTCCCTAGACTGTCTGGACTGTCTGGACTCCTTGGACCTCCTGGGCTCCGTAAACCACCTGTTGACTCCCTGGGCCCCCTAGATTCCCCCCGACTCCAGAAGTTCCCTGGACTCCCAAAGACTCCCTGGACCCCATGGGTTCCCTGGACCCCCTGGACTGCCTGGACTTCCTAGACTCTCTGGGCCCCCTACACTCCCTAGACCCTCGGACCCCCTGGACTCCCCAAACTCCTCGGACCTGCTGGACCCCCTAGACTCCTAAGACTCCGAGCCAGGGCCAGGGTCCGATCGAACAGAACTCGGCCGCTCTGCGGGGCACGGACTGAGAGGAAAAATCCCACAAGCCCTCTGGGCGCAGGTGATCCAACGAGCGTCTGTTCCAGGGGCACGGACTGAAAGGAAAAATCCCACAAGTCCTCTGGGCGCAGGGGATCCAACGAGCTTCTGTTCCAAAGCCACTTCCCTTCGGGGACAGTGCCCTCCCGCTCCCCTCCCCGAGGTTTCTTGGGCCTGGTGCCGAGCGCTCAGGGCAACCCAAAATGGCCCAAGAAGGCTCCAAAAGACCTCAGATGCTCCAAGATGGCCTCCACGACGGCCGAAACTATCCGAAGATGGCACGATATAGCTTCAGACATGCCTCCGAACGGCCCCGCGAGGGCCACGAGACGGCCCCAAGTGCTCTCGGAGCCCCCCAGGGACCCCCTAACATGCCAAAATCCTTCAAACACCTCCGGGGGATGAATGAGTTGTGCCTTCTAGCCTTTTCTCGTCAGGTGGGCTTTTCAGACCTAAGGTGGCCCCAAGATGGCCCAAGAGAGGCCCAAGAGGTGCCCAGGAGGCCACCAAGACGGCCCCAAAAGCGTCCAAGAGGCGAGTTTGATGGCCGCAGAGGGGGAACAGCCAGAGGACCCCTCCTGTTTGATCGATAGCCTCCACGATGGCCTCAAGAGGCCCTTCAGGGCTCCCCAAAGGCCACCAAGAAGGCCCCAGAGAGGCACAACAAGGCGCCAAGACACTTCAAAAGAGCCCCATGAAGACCGCAGGACCTTCCACGGGGGCCCCAAGAGGACCCTAAGAGGACCCCACGAAAACCTCAAGAGGACAACAAGAAGACTCCAAGAAGGCTTCAAAAGTTCTCGTCCTCCTTGTCCTCCTCCGCCTCTTACTCCACCTCCCCCTCCTCAGCCTCCTCCTCATCCTCCTCTTCCTCCTCCTCATCATCAGAATCAGCAGCAGCAGCAGCAGCATCACCACCACCACCACCATCATCATCATCATCATCATCATCATCATCATCATCATCATCATCATCATCATCATCATCATCATCATCATCATCATCATCATCATCATCATCATCATCATCATCATCATCATCATCATCATCATCATCATCATCATCATCATCATCATCATCATCATCATCATCATCGCCATCATCATCATCATCATCAGCAGCAGCATCAGCATCATCAGCAGCATCATCATCATCATAATAATCATCATCAGCAGCAGCATCCTTTGTTGTCCTCGTCATCGCCTGCGTCTCGTCTTCGTCTTCGTCGTCGTCGCCCTCCTCCTCCTCCTCCTCCTCCTCCTCTTCATCGCTTCCGTCTTCCTCCTCCTCATCATCATCCTCATAATCATCATCAGCATCAACATCACCATCACCATCATCATCATCATCATCAACAACAACAACGTCGTCATCATCGACATCATCGTAACATCAGCATCATTTGCATCATCATCATCATCATCATCATCAGCAGCAGCAGCAGCAGCAGCATCACCATCATCATCATCATCAGCCTCGTCGTCCGCCGCCTCCTCCTCGCTCCTCTTCATTCTCCTGCTCCTCCTCCTCCTCCTCCTCCACCTCCTCCTCGCTGACACCAAGAGAGCCCCGAGAGACCTCCAAGAAAACCGCAAGAGGATACTAAGAGGACCCAAACATTGATCCTTCAGAGCGGCTGCTTCACTGCATGCTTATACATTTCCCTGATCAGGGCAACTCGCCTGGTGATCGCTTCTGGATGGGTTGGTGGGGATACTTTTTTGGTCGGCGGCTCCCTGGCGAAGGTCAAGAAGCGGGGCAACGAACGGGGCGCGAAACGAAGATAATTGGCCGCAAAAGTTGGTGGGGATACGCGAAGTGTCAAGAAGTCGAGCTAGAAAAATACACGATCAGGCTGCGTTGCACAAGGAGGGAGAGGAGGAGGGGCTCCAAGATTCCCTGGACTCCAAGAGCAGGAGACCCCCCACCCAAAGGCTTCCTTGACACCCTGGACTTCAAGGACTCCCTGGATCCCCCGGGATCCCGGTGGCGTCGCAATTTCACGCGCCGTCGCAAAAAATGGTTGATCGGAGGTTGGGGGGTGAGATCGGGGGGTGAGATCGAAATAAAACGGAGAGGCCCCCCACCGGGAAATCGGTTTCGGTTTCGGTTTTGTGTCGCGCGTGCAGGTGGGGAAACGCGCCGGGTTTCGGTGGTCGTGCAGGTACGACCACCCTTGGGAGGGGGGGAAGAACCAACTGAGGACAAGTGCGGTGATTGTGATGGTGGCGACACCGACGGGACACCACGGCGGGACACCCAAGGCCACCGCCCGCGGACAACGACGGGACACCGAAAGGACACCACGGCGGGACACCCCCAGCCACGCTGGCCCACCAGAGAAGCGGTTTTTTGTCTTGACGCACCCTAGCCACAGCGGGGTCATTCCTCTCGCCCGCACACGCAGCTTCGCCTCGCCCGCACGCACGATACGAACCCGAAACCTATACCGATTTCCTGGTGGTGGGCTCTCCGTTCCACTTCGATCTCACCCCCCAACCTCCGATAATGTAATACAAGTGTCCCCGCTCCCACCCCACTGCATCGAACGTCTGCAACTGTTGCATCTGATCATTATGCAAATATGTGTTGACAATATTCATCGCATCTGCACGATCATCCTTCGGGTGGTCCAGAGGTTTGGGGGGGAAGAACCAACTGAGGACAACTGCGGTGATTGCGATGGTGGCGACACCGACGGGACACCACGGCGGGACACCCCCAGCCACCTCCCGCGGACACCGACGGGACACCGAAAGAACACCACGGCAGGACATCCAGGTGGAACACCCCCGGCCACACCAGCCCACTGGAGGGGCGGTCTGTCGTCTTGACCCGCCTCAGCCGCAGCGGAGTCATCCCTGTCGCCCGCACACGTAGCTTCGCCTCGCCCGCACGCACGACACGAACCCGAAACCGAAATCGAAACCGAGTTGTTGGGGGGCTCTCCGTTCCACTTCGATCTCACCCCCTAACCTCCGATCGACATTCACTGTTTTGGCGACTGCCCTCTTGCATTCCTGCTCCCCCCCATCCGTGCTGCCCGACACTGCTATTGTCATCGGTGTCACGTACCCCCGCCGACACGCACCCAAGTCGGGCATTGCAATCTGCTCAAATGGTACGCATAAGATCACTCATATGTGATTCATCCGACGTCCTTCCCGAACTAACCGTATCGCATAGTTGCTGCACATGCTGACTTCCATGACCACTGTGCGGAAAACATGTTGACATGACCCGCAAGCTGAAAGAGCCCGATCGAACGTCCACAAACGCGACGCGACGACTTGCCCGTTGCAAACAAACAACATGGTTGACTCAATGGTTGCGCACAGCGATGGCAACACCGCGATGTTTGTCAACTAGATATGAGCCGATGAATGCATACCAACCTTCTGCGATGCAGGGCTATTCTTTCAAAACCGCTATGCTTCGGTAAGTATTCTGGCGAAGGGCCCAGCCATATGCAGCTGCGAATGCCGCGAGATAAACGAGAAGAAGGATGTGGAATAACACAGGGACGGACTCGCCACTGGGACCTTCGGTGGAACTCCCCTTGCGGCCACGATCCTCGCGACGGGTACGCCGAAATGGGCGGGGGGACGCTTTTGGACCCTGCCATTAAGGCCTTCGGCGGAGCTCTGTTTGGGACAACGATCCTTGCGAGGAATGTGCTGAGATGGGTTGGGGCACGCATGCGAACTCTGCCGCTGGGGCCTTCGTTGGAGCTGCCCATGGGGGCACGACCCTTATGAGGGGTGTTGCGCTATGGGCGGGGGGACGAATGCGGACCCTGCCGCTGGGGCCGTCGGCTGAGCTCCCTATGGGGCCGCGATCCTTGCCAGGAATGTGCCGACGTGGGCGGGGGGGCACATGCCGACCCTGCCACTAAGGCCTTCGGTGGAGCTCCCACGGGCCCCGATCCTCTCGAGGGATGGGCCAGGGAGGGCTGGGGCGGGGGGGCATACGGACCCTGCCAGTGAGGCCTTCGGCGGAGCTCCCTATGGGACAACGATCCTTGCGGTGGATGTGCCGAAATGGGCGGGGGGACGCATGCGAACCCTGCCGCTGGGACCTTCGGTGGAGCTCCTCATGGGGGCACGACCCTTATGGGGGGTATGGCGAAATGGGCGGCGGGACGCGTACGGATCCTGCCGCTGGGGCCGTCGGTGGAGCTTCCTATGGGGCCGCGATCCTTGCGAGGGGTGTACCGAAGTGGATGGGGGGACGCATGCGGACCCTGCCACTAGGGCCTTCGGTGGAGCTCCGTCTGGGGCCACGATCCTCGTCAGGGGGTGTGCCAAAATAGACGTACGGAGGGCAGAGGCAGGGATGGGAGGAGGGGGCATGGCAGTGGGAGGGAAGGAGACGCGGAGCGCTCTCTTCAAAACAGTGACCCGGCACCACTGCGTGGTGCTGGGAAGACCAACACACAAAAACCCAATATCATGGGATCCGACTCGGCGATGATCTCTGCAGCGCTGCCCCTGGAGCACAGACCCCGACACGCAGTTGCGGCACGATCACCCTGCTGGTCTCCCCCTGCGGTCTCCCGTGAGGTCACCCGTATGCTCTCTCTCTCGTGCGGTCTCCCCAGCACGGTCTCCCCTGCGGTCTCCCGTAGATGGTCTCCTGCCTGACGTCCCGCACGCTCACCCTGATGGCCTGCCGCGAAAAAAAAATCTCCCGTGAAGTCTCCCGTGCGGCTTCCCGCGCGGTCTCCCGCGGCGTCGTCTCGCGCAAGATCCCCCACCGTGGTGTCCCGCACATTCTCCCCTGCGACGGTCGCCCGCACGGTCTCCGCACGCTCCCCCGGTGCGGCCTCCCGCGTGGTGCCCCCCACGGCACATCTAACGCCTCCCGTGTGGCCTGCCGCGTGCCCTCCTCCGGTCTGGCATCCCGTGTGCTCTCTTCCGTGTGGTCTCCCCTGCGGCCTCCCGTGGGAGCTCCCCTTTGGTCTCCCGCGTGATCTCTCCGACTGTCTCCCCTGTGGCCTCCCGGCATGGTCTCCCGCGTGGTCTCCCGTATCGTGTCCCGCATGGTCTACCGCATGCTCTCCCGTGTGGCCGTGCGATCGCCTGGAGGGTCTCCTGCATGCTCGCCCCCGCAGGATCTCCTGGATGTTCCTCCGCGTGTTCTCCCACTGTGGCCTTCCCCACGGTCTCCCGTAAGGGCTCCCGCCTGCTCTCTCCCGTCGGATCTCCATGTTCTTATGTCCCGTGACTGGGTAGTCGAAGCCAATCTGGCGCCAATCTGGCAGGCCCAATCTGGCAAACGGGGGCAATCTGGCGAGGGAGCCAACGCGAATCCCGTCTGGCGAATCACCCAAATCATCCAGTTTGGCCAGGCCAGATTGGCCCTTGGGGCCCAATCCAATCTGACAGTCTGGCCTTCGACTTCCCAGCGTGAGGTCTCCCATGCGGTTTTTCCCATGTTGTCTCTCGCGTCCAGTCTCTGCATGAGCAGAGCAGTCCAGACTGATGCTCTATTCACTGCTTGATCGTGCTGCTCCGGGGATGATGCCGTCCACATAACCATGTTTTCATACCCGCTGCATCGAATCGAAGGTCAAGCTCAACAGAGGGGGCCACTCCACCATGCCGACGAAAGCCTTGAATCAATGGTGGAGGCGTGAGACACATCCTGCGCAAGAGACGCAACGAAAATTCCACGGCGCAGCGTAGCAAGCCAGTGAAAAGTTGCTGGGGAGAGCAGGCAGCGGTATGGGCACGAGCACTCGAGGAGGTCCGCACGGGGAGCTCGTGGGCGGCGCCGCCGGGGGAAGGCGGCACCGCTCCAGGCAGTCCGCGCGAGCTCCGGCAGCACGTGCCCAGTGCTCCTCGTGCTATAGCATCTCACGGGAGCCTCCCCTACCAGCTTGTCCGCTCGTGCGAATCGACGCTGGTCAACACTAAATCCTCGCCAATCGGCGCCAAGCCGACGCTGACCCACGCTAGATCGGCGCTATCTCATCGACTCCCAGACGCCTATCGACGCTGAGGGCGGAACTGAAGAGGGTGTACCAGGCTCCCATGATCTGCTACCGAATTATTCGGCTGTTGGCCTCCTCAGGTCGAACTGGGCGGCACTTTGTGCAGCGCTCGCTGCAGGCGCCTCGTGCCGTCTTTGGTTCTAAGAGACGACGAAGTCTCCTGGCACTGGCGCGCCTCAGGGTGGCTCGCCAAATCTGCAGCGCGGGCAAGAGCAGGCAGCAGGTCACACAGAACAGCGCATGGTGAGAAGAAGCATCAACGCAGCGCGCACGCGAACCGTAAGCATTTGGGCCCGTGAGCCGCCTCGAGCAGCGTGCATCGCAGCCACCGTACTTCTGGCCGTGGTCCCGAGAAGAAGCCATGTGCTGGCGAGCGCCTCGTTCGCCATCGTCGCGGACCTAGCCCCAGCCGCCGCAGGCGCTGCACCACTGCAGCGCGAGCGTGCGGGAGACAGCAACGGCCCTCCTCGTTCATGAATGCATTGACGCGTCGAGGGCGCAACGGGTGAGGGCCAAGCGGGGAAACTGCGGGGGAAGCTAAGATATCCTGCCGGGCCCTCGTGGGTCGAGCCCGGCGATGTCGGAGGACGCCGTGAAATGCACAGCTATCCACAGGCATTGTGATCGACGTACGCTGTGCTACTTCCTTGCGCATATGATAGGGTGCCCGGCGAAGAGAAGAAGAGCACAGCGAGCACACTGTGCAGAGCAGATCCTTCAATTCTGCAGTGCAACCAGAGCCACTAATGATGTCCCTCCACAGTGTGACTCCTTCTCCTCCTCCTCCTCCTCCTCCTCCTCCTCCTCCTGCTCATCCTCCTCCTCCTCATCATCATCAGCAACAGCAGCATTATCAGTAGCATCATCATCACCATCACCATCACCATCTCCATCACCATCACCATCACCATCTCCATCACCATCATCATCATATCAGCACCGTCGTCGTCATCATCATGAATCATCATCATCATCATCAGCAGCAGCAGCAGCATCAGCATCAGCATCAGCATCTGCATCAGCATCAGCATCAGCATCAACATCAATATCATCATCATCATCATCATCATCATCATCATCATCATCATCATCATCAGTATCAGTATCAGTATCAGTATCATCATCATCATCATCATCATCCTCATCATCATCATCATCATCATCATCATCATCATCATCATCATCATCATCATCATCATCATCATCATCATCCTTGTCCTCCCCCTCCTCCTCCTTCTCCTCCTCCTCCTGTTTCTCCTCCTGCTCCTTCTCCTCCTCCGTCTCCTTCCCACCCTCTTCCTAATCTTCCTCGTCCTCCTCTTCATTATCTTCCTCGTCCTCCTCACTAGGCATCCAGCACTACTGGACCGAGCATCGGGTGGGACGCGTAGGCAGCCAGGCATCCAGCCGATCCGAGGCATCCAACACCCCGAACAAAAACTCGGGCCTGGTACGACGGCACTCGTGGCCTGCGGAAGCAAGGTTCTAGGCCCCCCAGGGCCGTCTAACCTGCGGCTCAGGATGAAAAAGCGGCCCCTGGGAAGGGATCGGGGACCCCGAGCCCACTCATCGAAAAAAAATCGGCGCCAGATGTCCTCGTCTTCGTGCTCTGCGTGTCGTTTCTTGCTTGGCAGCCGCTTGCGCAGAATCGCAGCGAAGTCGGAAGAGCAGCGCGGCTGACTGACGCGCGCCCGAGGGAACAAGCTGTGTGTGTGTGTTTTTTTCCCACCGTGTGTTGTTTTTGTTCCCCACAGTGTGTTTGTTGTGTGTGTGTTTGTGTGTGTGTGTGTTTTTTTTTGTGTGTGTGTTTTGTGTGTGTTTTTGTGTGTGTGTGATTTTTCCCACGGTGTGTTTTTTTTCCCACCGGCAAGGGAAGCAGCCTCGATAGGGGCATCCCCCGCAGACAGCCTCAACCGCCCACGCAGAGCCACGCCGGGCCAGAAGGCGCCAGAAGATCTCGAGGCGCGTCTCCGTGCAGCCACAGCGAGGGCGGCGCACGGGAGAGGATGTCTCCTCCTCCTCCTCCTCCTCCTCCTCCTCCTCCTCCTCCTCCTCCTGGGTCCTCCTCCACCTCCTGGGTCGTCCTCCCCCTTGCAGGGCTTGCCTCGGGGCCCACGGGAGCGGCTCCCCTCAGCAGGAGGACCCCGTTTCACTTGAGAGATGAGTCGGTCCCTTGGCCGTCGCAGGGATGGCAATTCGCTTCGATGCCCTTTCGAAGCCAACTGTGTCAGAGGCCGTCACAAACGTTATGTTCAGCTCAGCTACAGCCAAAAACCCCAACGAGGACGCGCGGTAAGGACGCAAGACCCTCGGAAGCCGAAGTTGGGCTTTTTGGGGGGCGGCGGACGACGAAAACCCCAGGGACACAAGAGCAAGGAAGAGCAAGGACGCAAAAGGGTACCCTGAGCAGAGTCGCGCGTCCTCATTAGGGTTTTTGCCTGTACTCCTCCTGCCCCCACGCGCTCCCGAGGTGTCCAGACCTCCCTGGGCCACGCGCGGGGCCCTCCCAGCCACGGCCAACGTTTGGCGGTGCGCAGAAGGGGGTGGAGGGAGGGGGGAGGGCTTCTTGGAAGGAGGCTGCTTCTTAGAAGGCGCTGGCCTTACGTCTACAGATAAGGCCCGCGCCTTCTAAGAGGCAGGGGTGCTTCTAAGAAGCCCTCCCCCCTCCCCCCATCCCCCCTCTGCGCGTGGCAGAAACTTCCCATCGAAGTTCTCGTCGGCACGCACTCCAGGAAAGGTCCACGGATCGACGCTGAGCGGAGGATAGCCACACGCACAGGCGTGACGAAAAAACACCGCGGGCGTTTTTGTTCGCTGTGTCGGCCCCTCTAAGGGCCGTGTCCCGTCTTTGGGACCATCGGAAAACGACCTGTGACGAAGAGCTGGTTCCAAGGGAAGCCACGACGCCCGACCGATTCCGGATCCGGCAACGCACGGTAGGCAAATGGAGGCCGCGGGAAGCAACGTGAGGCCACGTGAGGCCAGGTCGCTCGACCGATTCTGGATCCAGACCTGGCAACACACTGACTGGTTTCTTTCGGAATAAATAGAGAACCCTTACAAGCCAGCTGTTTCGAGAATGTCATGGCGTGAGAGATCTGGGTCGCCACCCCTCTCCCATGTCCCTACAAATAGCGACTCGTACCCAGCGTCTAAACCAGGCCAGCTTCCAGCTTACTCTTGATCCCGTGCACGCTTTCCCTGGTCTCGCGGAGCTCCCGCAGTATGGTCATGACAGAAGATGTGCCCTTCAGCGTAGCCGTGCCCTTGACGAGCTTCTCGGCGGTGAGCAGCCCGCTGCCATCGTCTATCATCCTAAACAGGCTGGTTGCGTCCTGGGCCTTGATATCTTGAGCACGCAGCCAGATCTGCACCCACTCGTTGTCGCATATCGCATCCCACTCTTCCATATTGACTGAGCCATGTCCCTCCTTGTCGATCTCTCTGAAGAGTGCTTGCATTTTGTCCGAGTGAGATTTCTCGCGCATCAGCGCCTGCCTCACCATGATAGCGTCGTCCATCTGAACCACCTGAAAGGTCTCCTGGATGAAGACTGCGCCAATTCGCTGACCCAACGGGGCACAGGCGCGTTAGATCGTGCTTAGATATCTGATGCGAGCGCGAGGGCGGCCCTGGGAAGCCTGCGGACCTGATTAGGGCCGAAATCGCTCCAAGAGCGCCCCAAGAGCGCGGGTCAAGTGCAGGCCCCAAGAGGGCCTGCAAGATGACCTCAAGACGGCTTCAGCATGGCCCCAGGGTGGCCGAGGATGGCCCATGGACTTCAACGACGGCCCATGACGGCTGAGTAACCCCACCCTGAACGGCCAAGAATACCCTCTCCAAGGCTCCAAAGACAGACGGGCAGAATCATCGAAACAGCATGTGGTTGTTACTACTGTGAGCTCCTGCCTCCTTGCCCCTTGTGGGATACCCCCTAGGCTTCTCGGGGGCTCCGCGGTGGCCCCCAAAGTGGTCCTCCCAGAGATCGCAATGAGGGCCCCCCTCCCCTCCCTCCCCTCCCTTCCCTCCCTCCCCTCCCTCCGCCCCCTCTCCTCCCTCTCCTCCCTCTCCTCCCTCTCCTCCCTCTCCTCCCTCTCCTCCCTCTCCTCCCTCTCCTCCCTCTCATCCCTCAAGAGAGTTCCAGGATGGCCCGAAAGTGCCCGAAGAGGGCCCCAGGGCGTCCCACGAGGAGGAGCCAGCGGAAGGTAGGTCCCAGAATGGCCCCAAGGCGGCTCCAAGCTCCCACGGGGACCCCAAGACGTCCCAGGTAGATCGAAATGGTCAAAGACTGCCACGAGGCCCCAGGAAGCCTCCTCAGAGGCCCCCGTGAGGCCTCCAGAAGACTCCCAAAGACCCGCAAGAGTCTTCCGAGATGCCCTGGCAGCCCGCGAAGAGTCTGTCCAATTGCCTTCTCGTTATTTCGGGCATCGATGGCCGGACTTGGATAGAGACGCGTTCCGTTGAGCGCAGCATTCTGCATACCCAGCGACTGATCCTCTCCCACGCGAACTTCACACGACAGACTGGGAAAACTACCACTCTCAAACAACTCCTCAATGCCCACGCAAGTAAATAGCAAGGACGATATAACACGGGCTGGCGGAATGTGCGAATCGGTTGAATGACGCCTACTGCGGCAACTCCGAGCATGCATTTGTGCAGCACTGCGTACACTATAAACACTTCGTTGACATTCTCCACTAGGACCCTGGCAGGAGTTATCCAATTTGCGAACGTGAACTCGAACATCGTGAGGAATGAGCGCGAGAAAGATCCAAAGTACTCGTATACCTGCTGTTGACCAGCGAGATCAAAGGCCTCGTCACGAAAGTAATATTCCACGAGGACCTCGTTGAGACATATACCTAGCATTCCATGAACCACAACGAACAACACGATTGACCAAAGTGTGGCTACAAAGCAGTCTTGGAGAGCTGCCAGCATGACAAACAAGCTGTCCGACAAGTGCCCTCGCATGAATTTCAGAAGGCGGATGAGCCGAACAAGTCTTGCCAAACGAACCAGCCGCAAGAACTGGGCATTCACACCCGAGTCGAAAATTGCGCCCAGGAGCCAGAACAGAACAATCAACGCATCAACCCAATTCCATGCGTCCCTGATGAACTCGCCGCGCAGTCCCGCAATCTTGATCACGACCTCGAACAGAAAGAAAACCCCAAAAACCCAGTACGCAATGTCAAACATCTGTGCGGCGTGGGGCCATATTCGCTGACCACTGGGAGGAGGCCCTCGGCGTGTCAAGTACTTGCCCCTCCCCGAACACCTCCCCCGATCTCGGGTCCGGCCAGGGGCCCCCAGGGGCCCCCCCCATCCACGAAGCGGCCGCATCCGCTCTGGAAGTGCTCCCAAACGCCGCTACAAGTGCCCTGAATGCTTTGATATCATCTGTGTACACGCCTTGCTCTTTGCGTTTTCCACGCCCTGACAAAACATATTCCAGTTTATATATATATATATATATATATAGATTACCAAATAATAATAATAATAATTATTATTATTATTATAACAATAATAATAATCATAATAATATGTTGTAATATGTTTTATATTGGATTGTTTTGTTTTTCTATAAAAAAATGTACTCTAAACCACCATAGTTTCTATCAAGATGCCCCAGGTCGCTCCGTGACGGTCCAACAAAGTTCCGAAACGGCACCGGGATAGCCCAAGATAGAGTCGGCACTGCCCAGGAGGCCTCAAAACACGGCCCACGGCGCGCCCAAATGCGCCCACAGATGGTCCCGGCAGGGCCCCCAAGAGGGCCCCAAGAGGCAAAAACACCTAGCCAACACACCTGAGTTGTATGCTGCGCTGTTTACATTTTGACATACGCACCGTTTCGATATTCAGGGCGTTTGAAAAATCAGACGCCCCAAACAGATCGCCCCCATGACGGCCTAACAAAAACCCAAAGAATATCCCAAAACGGCCCAAGAGGGCCCCAAGCAGCCCAAAAGGCCTCCAAGTCTGCCCAGGAGACCCCCTAATTATGAAGGCCCCAGGAGGACCCCAAGAAGGGGAACTCGAAGGGGCCAAGGGCCCCTCTCCCGCAACATGGCCCCCACTTGGCCCCAAAAATCTCACCAAGAGGTCCCCGGTGGCCCCAAAGAGGCCCGTCCCCAAGAGGGACCAAAAACAACCCATCAGAGCAACATGTGAACACGGCTTCAGATTCCCAAGATGGAGGCATGGCGCCAAGACGCTTCTACGACAACACCACCGAGAGAATATGCACCCAAGACACCCAAGGGGTCGGCGGAACTCCGTACGCCAACGAATATCTGCGGCAGGCCCATTTTTACTCGCATGCCCAGTGTACTCAGCTAGGTCAAATCCTGTGTACTGAGCCTGTTTTGCCATGACCACACCGTTCAAGAAGATCGCTGTGCCAGACAACAACTCAAACCACGCGCTTTTGACGAGGTGCCACAGGCGGCCCTTCTCGAGCACTTCTCGCCGAGGCGGCTCCATCCCAATATGGAACTGGCCCTTATGCACATTGGCCAACCTGTCCGACAGGGATGCACCTCCGCAGCCAATAACGCCTCTGCCTCTGGCGAAGGGACTCGGCAAAGATCCACGCGAACCTGGGGAGTCCAATTATCAGCCAGCTCAGACTCCAAGTAGATCAGAAGACTGAAACGAAGTGGACCAAGGAGGGCTGAAGTAGACTGGATCGGACAGACACTACTCCACTCAACCCTACTCTACTCTAGTATATCAGACTCTATTATACCAGCTACCCTACTCTACTCTACTCTTATCTGCTCTACTCTACCTACTTTACCCTACCATAGCATACCCTAACCTGCTCTATTCGACTATGTTCTACTCACTGTATTCTACACTACCCTACTGTACTCTACTTCGACTCCATCCTGATTCCTGATCAATGTAAACTCCCACTTTCCACCGCAGCAGGCCGATAGCCGCTGGATCTGGGACCACCCACCATGCCTGTGCAGAAACGCCATAAAGTCTACGATCTTCGCCCCAACATGGAAGTTACGTCGCCCATGTTGCAAAAAATGCGTGGCAGGAGTGGGACGGGGCGCGCATCCCGCGCAAAGGGCCGACATGTCGCTCTCGCCATCGGCGCCGCACGCATTCCCCGAACAGTGCTTGCGCGGCTGTGGTCGCCGTCGCCTCCCGTTCGCCGCCCGTCGTCTGGGCCGGCGCGTCGGTCTGGCGGCCATGTGGTCGCCGTCGCCGCACCGTCGCCGCGTCGTCGCCCGTCGTCTTGGCCTGCGCGTCGGGTCCACCGCCGTGTGGTTGACGTCGCCGCCCCGTCGCCGCGTCGTCGCCCGTCGTCTTGGCCTGCGCGTCGAGTCTGGCCTTCGACTACCCCGTCGGGTCCACCGCCGTGCGGTCGGCGTCGCCGCCCCGTCGCCGCGTCGCCGCCCACCCGCCCGTCGCCCGGGCAGAGGGCAGCGGTGCGGCCGCCGTGTGTGGGCGCCGTCGCCGCCCGTGTCGCCGCGTCGTGGCGGTCCGCGCCCATGTCGCCGCGCTGCGCTGCAGTACTCTGAATGGCTTTCCACTGTCTTGCATTCTGCTGCATTGCTCTGCATCGATTTCCAGCGCTCTGGACTGCAGTCGCAGTGCGTTGCCCTGCGCTGCACTGCGCTGCACTGCGTCGCATCTATGTTTGCATTGCCTCTCTTTGCATTGCGTTGCATTGCGTTGCGTGGCTCTGCATGGATGTGCATTGCACTGCCCTTGCATTGCGTTGCATTGAGTTGCATTGTTTCGCATTGTTTTGCATGGGTTTGGTTTGAATTGCGTTACGTTGCATTGAGTTGCATTGCTTTGCATTGAGTTGCATCGTTTTGCATAGCTGTGCATTGCGTTGCATGGCTTCGTATTGCTTAGTATTGATTTGCCTTGCAATCGCATTGCAATCGCATGACAACCGCATTGCAATCGCATTGCAATCGCTGTGCACTGCTTTGCATGATTTTGCATTGCGTTGCATTTCATTGCATTGCGTTGCGTTGCATTGTTTGGCATTGCCTTGCATTGCGTTGCATTGCTCAGCATTGAGTTCCATTGCCTTCCATTGCTTTGCAATGCGCTGTACTGCTTCGCATTGCTTTGCATTGCTTTGCATTATTCTGAATTGCTTTACATTCCAATCACAATGCAATCGCATATCGTTGCTTTGCGCTGCGTTGTATTTCTTTGCATTTCGTTGCCTTGCTTTGCATTGCCCTGCATGGCACTGCATTTCTTTGCATTGAGTTGCATTGATGTCCATTGCATTGCTTCACATTGCTTTGCAGTGCCTTGAACTGATGTACATTGCTTTGCATGTTTCTGCATTGAGTTACATTCATTGGTTTGCATTGCGTTGCGTTGCTTCGCAGTTCGTTGCATTGCTTTGCATTGCAATCGCGTTGCAATCGCATTGCAATCGCATTGCATCGTTTTGCATTGCATTGCAATGGCAATGCAATCGGATTGCATCGCTTTGCATTGCGTTACATCGATTCGCATTGCTTTGCAGTGATTCTCCTTCCTAGAAAGAAAATAGAGTCTACATCCCCCCTGGAGTTATCCGTACCCCTATCCGGTATGTGAATCATATATGATTATGACCGCATGTTCATCCGAAATATGAATTTACACTATCCCCGGGGGGCCGGGATCGGTCCCCCTGAGGCTCCCTTATAACAAAACAATACGCGAGGACATGTGTTGTTCTAACCTAAGACTTGTTCACGAATCCCTTGCAAAAAATGAGACGAAGTGCACACGCGCGGGTCGTCGCGCGCGCATGCCGAAATCCTTCAAAAACCTTCGGTGTCGGAAGGATGTCGCAATCGAGTTCCCAGAAAACATATTGGAAAAAAACTGGCTTTCGCAACACTGATTTGCTAAAACAGCTTACGCGCGAGCTCTTGCGAAATCTAAAGAAAACAAAGAATTTTTCAAGATTTTCACCAAATGCTACCAAACGGGCTTCGCGCGCGCGCATGTCGAAATCTGTCGAACGCCCTTGTGCGTGTGCCGTCGCGAGAATCCTCTGCAAAAAATTGGACGAAGTGCAGACGCGCGCGTCGTCGCGCGCGTATGCCGAAATCCTTAAAAACCCATCGGTTTCGGAAGGAATTCAAAATCGTGTGTCCACAAAACCTACAAAAACACAAAGTTTCGCATCACGGATTTTCAACACAAGCGTGCGCGCGCGCTCTTGCGTCGTCGTCGTCGTCGTCGTCGTCGTCGTCGCCGTCCTCCCTCCTCCCGCGTCGTCGTCGTCGTCGTCGCCTACGTCGTTCTCTGTCTTTCCTCGTGTTCGTCGTCGCCGCCCTCTTTGGCGTCGTGGTCGTTTCCGTCGTCATTGTCGCCGTGGTCGTCCTTCCTCCTCCTCCCTCGTCGTCGTCACCCGTCGTCGGCGTCTCGCCGTCGTCCCTCCTATTTCGTCGCCGTCGTCGTCGTCGTCGTCGTCGTCGTCGTTGTCGTCGTCGTCTTCCCTCCTCCCTCGTCGTTGTCGTGGGCGGCGTCGCCGTCCTTCCTCCTTCTTCGTCGTTCGCGTCGTCGCCGTCCTCCCTCCTCCCTGGTCGTTGTCGTCGTTGTCGTCGTCGTCGTCCTCCCTCCACCCTGTCGTCGACGTCTTCGTTGGCGACGTCGTCGTCGTCGTCGGCGTCGGCGTCGTCGTCTTCGTCGTCGTCGTCGGCGTCGTCGTCGTCGCCATCGTCGTCGTCGTCGTCGGTGTCGTCGACGTCGTCGTCGTCGGGGTCGTCGTAGTCGGTCTTAAGAGGTTTTGCAAACCAAGTTGCGGGTGGGTGGGTGGGATGTTTGCAAGAGCATGGGATGTGTCAAATCATTGGTTACAGTGACTTTGCACCACATAGGTTGCACCACATGGATTGCACCGCCTCGATTACACCGCGTAGGCTGCACCGCATAGACTGCAAGAAACCACTGTTTGGGGCCCACGCTCCCTAACATGTGTCGAAGCATTGAGCTCCCCTCTGGGGCGCGGCGTACCTTTTCCATGCGCCACCCCGTCGACGCGCGAGCGGGCGCAAACGTCGCCTGAAGCGGCGCTTCCGCTTTGACGCGGCGCATGCTCCCATGCGCAAGCCTCTTAGGAGAAACCACCGACACCACTGCTCCGCTGACCTCTCCCGGGAACGCCCCGCCCGGAACTTCGAAGCGAGTCCAGACGTGGCGGCGAAGACCTTGTCTGCTGCACTGTTGACGCCATATTGAAACGTAGATTCCCAAATTCATGTCGCGCTTATGCTATCCAGCGTTCCTTGGCATCAGGCCAACGCTGTGCCATCCGATGCCGAACTACCGTTGCCTGTTTTGGTGGAGCGGCTCTCATCGAATGCGCCAAGCATTCGACCTCATGTGCGCTACTTTGAAGGCGCGTTGACAGTGAATCCGCCACCGCACCCCCTGGCACGTTGAGGCGCGTGTAAGGGAGTGGGAAGCGGCAAGGATCCGAACCCGCCAAAGATGCGTAGGATAGAGACTATCGGCGAGGTTTCCCTCCAGAGGGAAAACTCCTCAAACGATTCCCAAAAAATGCCGTGCCGATAGAGCAACCATTGGAGCTAAGAGAATGAAAGATATGGTCACACACACACTCTGTCTCTCTCTCTCACACACACACTTTCACACAAACACACACACACACACACAAACGCAAACACTTTTTGGGCGTCGCGGCCACGCGCGCAGCGGCGCGGCGTGGAACAGGTGGAACAGCTCACGCAGCGTGGAGAAACTGGATCAACCCACGGAGGCACTTACACACATACACACACAAAACATTAGCCTGGCGAAGGACCCAACCATATGCAGTTGTGGATACCGCACTCGTGGATACCATCTTCGCCAGCGCTCCCCACAGGGCCACGAACCGTGCGAGGGGCGCGCCAACATCCGCGGCGCGGCGCACAGCGCGAACGAAGACGATAGGTCTGCGTGCGAGAGACTGAGAGCGGGTGAGTCTGAGCGCGAGTGAATCTGATTGTGGACGAATCTTCGCGCGCGTGAGTCTACGCGCCAAAATGTCGACGCCCATGTCGGGCGCCGCCCAAGAGGATCGCGTCCGCTTCATTCCGTTCCTTCCGTGCGGCGCCGCGCCCGCAGCCGCCACGACCCGCGCCGGTCGCCCCGAAGGGGTCCCGGAGACGCGCGCGGGTCGTCCGCTGCGCGGAACAGAGAGAGCTAGCTTGCTGGCTGATAGCGGGCAAGGCTCTGGCCGCTGGGCAGAACGACGACGGGGGCGAGCGAGGCGCTCGGCAGAGCGCAGCATGGAGTTCCCACGACGTGCGCTGGTCGCCAAGAGAGGGTCTCAGCGACCCGCGCGGGTCGTCCGCGGCGCGAGGCCAAACAGTCAGACCGCCGAGAGACGCGAGTCTCGGGCGGGCCGCTCCTCAGGTCAAGCCTCGCGGATAAACTCGGTGAAGCCCAGCTCCCTGGCGAGGGCCGTCGCCCCTCGGGTGTGCCAAAATGGGCCGGCGCCGCCATGCGAGTTCCGCCACTGGAACCCTAGGTGGAGCTCCCTCTGAGGGAGGCGGCGACGCCATGCGAGTTCCGCCACTGGGACCTCAGGTGGAGCTCCCACGAAACGTATGATGAGGGCGCCACAATTGGGCGGGGCCGCCATGCGAAACCTGCCACTGGGGCCTTCGGTGGACCTCCCTACGGGGCCACGAAACGTGTGAGACGTGTACCAAAATGGGGCGGTGCCGTCCTGCGAGTTCCGCCACCGGGACCTCAGGTGGAACTCCCTATGGGGTCACGAAACGTGTGAAGGGCGTGCCAAAATGGGGCGGCGATGCCATGCGAGATCCGCCAGTGGAACCTCAGGTGGACCTCCTTTTGGGGCCACGAAACGTGTGAGTGGTGCGCCAAAATGGGGCGGCAATGGAATGAGAGTTCCCCCACTGCGACCTTGGGTGGAGCTCCCTATGGGGCCACGAAACGTGTGAGTGTTGCGCCAAAATGGGGCGGGGATGCCATGCGAGTTCTGCCACTGGGACCTTCGGTGGAGCTCGTAATGGGGCCACGAAACGTGTGAACGGTGTGCCAAAATGGGGCGGGGATGCCATGCGAGTTCCGCAACTGGGACCTTAGGTGGAGCTCGTTATGGGGCCACGAAACGTGTGAGGGAAGTACCAATATGGGACGGGGATGCCATGCGAGTTCCGCCACTGAGACCTTAGGTGGAGCTCCCTTTGGGGCCACGAAACGTGTGAGGGTCGTGCCAAAATGGGGCGGGGATGCCATGCGAGTTCCGCCACTGGGACCGTAGTTGGAGCTCCCTACGGGGCCACGAAACGCTGTACTGGGTGGGTGAAACGCAGGGAGGAGGGAGAGGAGGGAGGAGGGGGAGGAGGAGGAGAGGAGGAGGAACGCGGGGCACCGTCTCTTCAAAACGATGACCCAACACCACAGGATGGTTGGGAAAACACACACGCACACACACACACACACACACATACACACACGTACGCACGCACGCACGCACGCACGCACGCACGCACGCACGCACGCACGCACGCACGCACGCACGCACGCACGCACGCACGCACGCACGCACGCACGCACGCACGCACCACGCACGGACGCACCACGCACGTACGCACGCACGCACGCACGCACGCGCACACCCACCCACACACACACACACACACACACACACACACACACACACACACACACACACACGCGCGCGCGCACGCACGCACGCACGCACGCACGCACGCACACACTTGTTGGCGGTCGCGGCCTCGCGCGCGGCGACGTCGCAAGCAGTTGGAGCGGGCGCGCGCAACCAAGCCCTCAGGCGGGACCGCTTTAGATCACCGCACATGCCACCTGGGAAGGTGGACAGCGCATAGCCATCCTGGCGGGGAGGAGTCCACTGCCCGCCGCGGGACGCCCAACGCGGAGGTCGCAGCATGCAGCCGACGGGCAGCAGCACACAACCAAATGGGCGAGGCTGGCGGGGAGGTGAAGCACCAGCCGCGCTGTGGAAACATAACACAACCCGTTAGGGGCCTCTTGGGGCTAGCTTGGACCGTCCTGGCCCCCCCGAGGCAATCTAAAGGTGTGCGGCCTATCCCGCCTTCGTGCCTGCGCTGTGGTTGACTGGTCCAGGATCAGGGAAGGGGAGGAGGAGGAGGAGGAGGAGGAGGAGGAGGAGGAGGAGGAGGAGGAGGAGGAGAAAGAGGGGAGGCCTCCACCTCTTTGGGGCCTCTTGGGCTTTCCTGGGGGGCCTCTTGGGGGCCTCTTGGGCCTCTGAAGGGGCTCTCGGGGAGGCCTCTTGGGGACCTCCCGGCCACCGAGCGGGCTGGCCGGCGGGCTGCTGAGGCTGCCCTGGCTGCCCGCGGCCTTGAACGAGCTGCACGGCTCCTGCACGGCCGGGCCTGCGGCCGGCTGGGCCCGAGGCGGGCTGGCCGACGGCTCGCTGGGCGCCGGGGGCACGCCGTCCGCGGCGGCGCCGCGCAGCTGCTGCTGCAGCGCGTGCACCTCTCGGCGGTGCGCACGGTGCTGGGCGGCGCGAAAGGCTGCTCCGCACGTCGCAACAGAGCGGAAGAGGTCACAGCCCTCCCAAACAAGCAGTTCTAGAGCACCCCCCCCCCAAGACCAGCCATGCAAGGGTGGCCTTCGGCCCAGGCCCCACGAAAGCCTCCAGGACGGCGCAGATCAGGACCCCCCCCAAATGAGACCCCATTTCTCTGATGGTCTCTTGTGGTAAAATCTGGAATACGGTGCGGGCGCGGCCGCAAAAAACCCTCGCAAGAAACCCTCCCCTGAGAACCCGTGCGCGAGGTGCACCCGAGGGGAAACCTGGAGCACCCTGAGCGCAACAGCTTCTTCAACGGCCGCGGGAAGTCACCGCGCAGCGCGAGGAGCGAAGAAACCCAGGAGACCCTGACGAAAAGCAGATGGTTTCTGGACGCGCGCCCCCACTGTACCCGACGAAGGCAACTCTGCATGAACACAGGCGTTCGGAGGTCCGCGCGGACTCTTCGGGGGGTCGGCACTGCACCCCCACGGCGCGCCTCTCCGGCGCCTCCCCCGGCGCGCTCCTCCGCGCGCCAGGAAAGGGGGGGCCCACGGCCGATCCAGTCCGCGCGGATCCCCCGCCCCCTCCGTTCTTAACAAGTGTACCTCGACTACTACTACTACTACTACTACTACTACTACTACTACTACTACTACGACTACTACGACTACTACGACTACTACTACTACTACTACTACTACTACTACTACTACTATTACGACTACGACTACTACTGCTACTACCACCACTACTACTACTACTACTATTACTACTACTACTACTACTATTACTACTACTACTACTACTACTACTACTACTACTACTACTACTACTACTACTACCACTAGGCCTGCTACGACCTACGGCGGGCGGACAAAAAGTGTCCGCACTTGTCGCGCCAAGACAACTCGTCGTCAAATCACGTCGACCGAATATGTATACCCCCCTTTTCCCCCGACTCACAATTGGCGGGGTTAGGCGGCAGGCCGCGCGCCGGGGACAAAATGTGGACACTTCAACTTTGGGTTTTGGGGGGAGGGGTGCGAGGCAAGTGCATCATGCTGTTGCGGTTGTTATCACGTCGCAATGTCTTGCCGCCCTGGGTGTGGACACTTCTTGTCCGGGCACCGTCCGGGTTAGATGTGTTTGGTGGTTTCGTGGCGCTATCGTGCTTACATGTGAGCGTGCATTTGAGTGTGTGTTGGTGCGTGCTTATGCGTCCAGCACGACACGCAATTAGATGACGATGTGCGCGTATACGGAACCACGGGACACCTGCAGGACCACCGCGGGACAACCCATGGGACAACCCGCGGGACCACCACGGGACAACCCACGGGGCAGCCCTTGGGACAACCGTGGGACTACCCACGGGACAGCCACGTGGGACAACCGTGGGACTCCTCAAAGTCGGCGCCCTTCGCGGTCCGCGTTGCGGACCGCGAAGGGCGCCGACTTTGAGGAGTGGGGCCTGGCGCGCTTCCCCCCCCGCCGTCGCCTCCGACGGCGCGGAACTGGTAGAACTGGGTTAGAACTGGTCATAGAACTGGCCCGTTAGAAATAAGGTCCAGCCTAGCACTGGTCGCATTTAGAAGAAGAGTTATTCATATTCTTAAATTTCTTTAATTGGACCGACCAGTTCTAGGCTGGACCCTATTCTTATGGACCAGTTCTATGACCTGTTTTATGACCAGTTCTAGCAGTTCGATCCTGTTCTATCCAGCGGTGCCAGCCTCCGCCCGCTCCACGTCGGGGCGCGGGGGCGCAGGGCCGCCTGTGCGCGCTCTGGATCAGTGGCGATGCCCATGGCCGATCCACAATTGGAGGTCCATTGGCTTCGAGACCCTGGATTCCTTATCCAACGATTCCTTATCCAATGCCCTCGCCGTATTGTAGCGTGTGTTGGTGCGTGCTCATGCGTCCAGCACGACACGCAATGTGATGACGATGTGCGCGTATACGGAACCACGGGACACCTGCAGGACCACCGCGGGACAACCCATGGGACAACCCGCGGGACCACCACGGGGCAGCCCCCGGGACAACCGTGGGACTACCCACGGGACAGCCACGTGGGACAACCGTGGGACTCCTCAAAGTCGGCGCCCTTCGCGGTCCGCGCTGCGGACCGCGAAGGGCGCCGACTTTGAGGAGTGGGGCCTGGCGCGCTTCCCCCCCCGCCGTCGCCTCCGACGGCGCGGAACTGGTATAACTGGGTAGAACTGGTCATAGAACTGGCCCATTGGAAATAGGGCCTGGCCTAGAACTGGTCGCATCTAGAAAAAGAATTACTGGTATTCTTAAATTTCTTTAATTGGACCGACCAGTTCTAGGCCGGACCCTATTTCTAATGGACCAGTTCTATGACCAGTTCTATGACCAGTTCTACCAGTTCTATCCAGTTCCATCCAGCGCTGCCAGCCTCCGCCCGCTCCACGTCGGGGCGCGGGGGCGCAGGGCCGCCTGTGCGCGCTCTGGATCAGTGGCGATGCCCATGGCCGATCCACAATTGGAGGCCCTCTGGCTTCGAGACCCTGGATTCCTTATCCAACGATTCCTTATCCAATGCCCTCGCCGTATTGCAGCACCAATCAAGAGCAGAAGAACCACGGCGGGCGGACAAAAAGTGCCCACACTTGTCGCGCCAAAACAACTCGTCGTCAAATCACGTCGACCGAATATGTATACCCCCCTTTTCCCCCGACTCAAAGTTGGCGGGGTTAGGCGGCAGGCCGCGCGCCGGGGACAAAATGTGGACACTTCAACTTTGGGTTTTGGGGAAAGGGGTGCGCGGCAAGTGCATCATGCTGTTGCGGTTGTTATCACGTCGCAATGTCTTGCCGCCCTGGGTGTGGACACTCTTTGTCCGGGCACCGTCTGGGTTAGATGTGTTTGGTGGTTTCATGGCGTTATCGTGCTTACATGTGTGCGTGCATTTGAGTGTGTGTTGGTGCGTGCTTATGCGTCCAGCACGACACGCAATTAGATGACGATGTGCGCGTATACGGAACCACGGGACACCTGCAGGACCACCGCGGGACAACCCATGGAACAACCCGCGGGACCACCACGGGACAACCCACGGGGCAGCCCTTGGGACAACCGTGGGACTACCCACGGGACAGCCACGTGGGACAACCGTGGGACTCCTCAAAGTCGGCGCCCTTCGCGGTCCGCGTTGCGGACCGCGATGGGCGCCGACTTTGAGGAGTGGGGCCTGGCGCGCTTCCCCCCCCGCCGTCGCCTCCGACGGCGCGGAACTGGTATAACTGGGTAGAACTGGTCATAGAACTGGCCATAGAACTGGCCCATTAGAAATAGGGTCCGGCGTAGAACTGGTCGCATTTAGAAGAAGAATCATTGATATTCTCAAATTCTCTTTAATTGGACCGACCAGTTCTAGGCCGGACCCTATTCTTACTGGACCAGTTCTATGACCAGTTCTATGACCAGTTCTAGCGGGGGCGCAGGGCCGCCTGCGCGCGCTCTGGATCAGCGGCGATGCCCATGGCCGATCCACAATTTAAGGTCCATTGGCTTCGAGACCCTGGATTCCTTATCCAACGATTCCTTATACAATGCCCTCGCCGTATTGTTGCACCAATCAAGAGCATAAGAACCACGTCCAGGTTAGATGTGTTTGGTGGCTGCATGGCGTTATCGCGCTTACATGTGTGCGTGCATTTAAGTGCGTGTGTTCGTGCGTGCTTATGCGCCCAGCACGACACGCAATTTGATGACGATGTGCGCGCATACGGAACCACGGGACACCTGCAGGACCACCGCGGGACAACCCATGCGACAACCCGCGGGACCACCACGGGGCAGCCCTTGGGACAACCGTGGGACTACCCACGGGACAGCCACGTGGGACAACCGTGGGACTCCTCAAAGTCGGCGCCCTTCGCGGTCCGCGCTGCGGACCGCGAAGGGCGCCGACTTTGAGGAGCGGGGCCCGGCGCGCTTCCCCCCCCCCGCCGTCGCCTCCGACGGCGCGGAACTGGTATAAACGGGTAGAACTGGTCATAGAACTGGTCATGGAACTGGCCACTTGGAAATAGGGATTTAGAAGAATTATTGATATTCTTAAAATTCTTTAATTGGACCGACCAGTTCTAGGCCGGACCCTATTTCTAATGGACCAGTTCTATGACCAGTTCTATGACCAGTTCTACCAGTTCTATCCAGTTCTATCCAGCGGTGCCAGCCTCCGCCCGCTCCACGTCGGGGCGCGGGGGCGCGGGGCCGCCTGCGCGCGCTCTGGATCAGTGGCGATGCCCATGGCCGATCCACAATTGGAGGCCCTCTGGCTTCGAGGCCCTAGATTCCTTATCCAACGATTCCTTATCCAATGCCCTCGCCGTATTGTAGCACCAATCAAGAGCATAGGAACCACGGCGGGCGGACAAAGTGTCCACACTTGTCGCGCCAAGACAACTCGTCGTCAAATCACGTCGACCGAATATGTATACCCCCCTTTTTCCCCCGACTCAAAGTTGGCGGGGTTAGGCGACAGGCCGCGCGCCAGGGACAAAATGTGGACACTTCAACTTTGGGTTTTGGGGGGAGGGGTGCGCGGCAAGTGCATCATGCTGTTGCGGTTGTTATCACGTCGCAGTGTCTTGCCGCCCTGGGTGTGGACACTTTTTGTCCAGGCACCGCCCGGGTTAGATGCGTTTGGTGGTTTCATGGCGCTATCGTGCTTACATGTGTGCGTGCATTTGAGTGTGTGTTGGTGCGTGCTTATGCGTCCAGCACGACACGCAATTTGATGACGATGTGCGCGTATACGGAACCACGGGACACCTGCAGGACCACCGCGGGACAACCCATGGAACAACCCGCGGGACCACCACGGGACAACCCACGGGGCAGCCCTTGGGACAACCGTGGGACTACCCACGGGACAGCCACGTGGGACAACCGTGGGACTCCTCAAAGTCGGCGCCCTTCGCGGTCCGCGTTGCGGACCGCGATGGGCGCCGACTTTGAGGAGTGGGGCCTGGCGCGCTTCCCCCCCCGCCGTCGCCTCCGACGGCGCGGAACTGGTAAACTGGGTAGAACTGGTCTAGCACTGGCCATAGAACTGGCCCGTTAGAAATAGGGCCCGGCCTAGAACTGGTCGCATTTAGAAGAAGAGCCATTGATATTCTCAAATTTTCATTAATTGGGCCGACCAGTTCTAGGCCGGACCCTATTCTTAATGGACCAGTTCTATGACCAGTTCTATGACCAGTTCTAGCAGTTCTATCCTGTTCTATCCAGCGGTGCCAGCCTCCGCCCGCTCCACGTCGGGGCGCGGGGGCGCAGGGCCGCCTGTGCGCGCCCTGGATCAGTGGCGATGCCCATGGCCGATCCACAATTGGAGGCCCATTGGCTTCGAGACCCTGGATTCCTTATACAACGATTCCTTATCCAATGCCCTCGCCGTATTGTAGCACCAATCAAGAGCATAAGAACCACGTCCGGGGTAGATGTGTTTGGTAGTTTCATGGCGTTATCGTGCTTACATGTGTGCGTGCATTTAAGTGTGTGTTGGTGCGTGCTTATGCGCCCAGCACGACACGCAATTTGATGACGATGTGCGCGTATACGGAACCACGGGACACCTGCAGGACCACCGCGGGACAACCCATGGAACAACCCGCGGGGCCACCACGTGGCAGCCCTTGGGACGACCGTGGGACTACCCACGGGACAGCCACGTGGGACAACCGTGGGACTCCTCAAAGTCGGCGCCCTTCGCGGTCCGCGCTGCGGACCGCGATGGGCGCCGACTTTGAGGAGTGGGGCCTGGCGCGCTTCCCCCCCCGCCGTCGCCTCCGACGGCGCGGAACTGGTATAACTGGGTAGAACTGGTCATAGAACTGGTCATAGAACTCGCCCATTGGAAATAAGGTCCGGCCTAGAACTGGTCGCATTTAGAAGAAGAACCATTGATATTCTTAAATTTTCATTAATTGGGCCGACCAGTTCTAGGCCGGACCCTATTTCTAATGGACCAGTTCTATGACCAGTTCTATGACCAGTTCTACCAGTTCTATCCAGTTCTATCCAACGGTGCCAGCCTCCGCCCGCTCCACGTCGGGGCGCGGGGGCGCAGGGCCGCCTGTGCGCGCCCTGGATCAGTGGCGATGCCCATGGCCGATCCACAATTGAAGGTCCATTGGCTTCGAGACCCTGGATTCCTTATCCAACGATTCCTTATCCAATGCCCTCGCCGTATTGTTGCACCAATCAAGAGCATAAGAACCACGTCCGGGTTAGATGTGTTTGGTAGTTTCATGGCGCTATCGTGCTTACATGTGTGCGTGCATTAAAGTGTGTGTTGGTGCGTGCTTATGCGTCCAGCACGACACGCAATTTGATGACGATGTGCGCGTATACGGAACCACGGGACACCTGCAGGACCACCGCGGGACAACCCATGGGACAACCCACGGGACCACCACGGGGCAGCCCTTGGGAAAACCGTGGGACTACCCACGGGACAGCCACGTAGGACAACCGTGGGACTCCTCAAAGTCGGCGCCCTTCGCGGTCCGCGCTGCGGACCGCGAAGGGCGCCGACTTTGAGGAGTGGGGCCTGGCGCGCTTCCCCCCCCGCCGTCGCCTCCGACGGCGCGGAACTGGTATAACTGGGTAGAACTGGCCATAGAACTGGCCATAGAACTGGCCCATTGGAAATAGGGTCCGGCCTAGAACTGGTCGCACTTAGAAGAAGAATTATTGATATTCTTGAATTTCTTTCATTGGACCGACCAGTTCTAGCCCGGACCCTATTTCTAATTGACCAGTTCTATGACCAGTTCTATGACCAGTTCTACCAATTCTATCCAGTTCTATCCAGCGGTGCCAGCCTCCGCCCGCTCCACGTCGGGGCGCGGGGGCGCGGAGCCGCCTGCGCGCGCTCTGGATCAGTGGCGATGCCCATGGCCGATCCACAATTGGAGGCCCTCTGGCTTCGAGACCCTGGATTCCTTATCCAACGATTCCTTATCCAATGCCCTCGCCGCATTGCAGCACCAATCAAGAGCATAAGAACCACGGCGGGCGCACAAAAAATGCCCACACTTGACGCGCCAAGACAACTCGTCGTCAAATCACGTCGACCGAATATGCATACCCCCTTTTCCCCCGACTCAAAGTTGGCGGGTTTAGGCGGCAGGCCGCGCGCCATGGACAAAATGTGGACACTTCAACTTTGGGTTTTGGGGGAGGGGTGCGAGGCAAGTGCATCATGCTGTTGCGGTTGTTATCTCGTCGCAGTGTCTTGCCGCCCTGGGTGCGGACACTTTTTGTCCGGGCACCGTCCGGATTAGATGTGTTTGGTGGCTTCATGGCGCTATCGTGCTTACATGTGCCCGTGCATTTAAGTGCGTGTTGGTGCGTGCTTATGCGTCCAGAACGACACGCGATTAGATGACGATGTGCGCGTATACGGAACCACGGGACACCTGCAGGACCACCGCGGGACAACCCACGGGACAACCCGCGGGGCCACCACGGGACAACCCACGGGGCAGCCCTTGGGACAATCGTGGGACTACCCACGGGACAGCCACTTGGGACAACCGTGGGACTCCTCAAAGTCGGCGCCCTTCGCGGTCCGCGCTGCGGACCGCGAAGGGCGCCGACTTTGAGGAGTGGGGCCTGGCGCGCTCCCCCCCCCCACCGTCGCCTCCGACGGCGCGGAACTGGTATAACTGGATAGAACTGGTCATAGAACTGGTCATAGAACTGGCCCATTGGAAATAGGGCCCGGCCTAGAACTGGTTGCATTTAGAAGAAGAATGATTGATATTCTTAAATTTCTTTAATTGGACCGACCAGTTCTAGCCCGGACCCTATTTCTAATGGACCAGTTCTATGACCAGTTCTATGACCAGTTCTACCAGTTCTATCCAGTTCTATCCAGCGGTGCCAGCCTCCGCCCGCTCCACGTCGGGGCGCGGGGGCGCGGGGCCGCCTGCGTGCGCTCTGGATCAGTGGCGATGCCCATGGCCGATCCACAATTGAGGCCCTCTGGCTTCGAGACCCTGGATTCCTTATCCAACGATTCCTTATCCAATGCCCTCGCCGTATTGCAGCACCAATCAAGAGCATAAGAACCACGGCAGGCGGACAAGAAGTGCCCACACTTGTCGCGCCAAGACAACTCGTCGTCAAATCACGTCGACCGAATATGTATACCCCCCTTTTCCCCCGACTCAAAGTTGGCGGGGTTCGGCGGCAGGCCGCGCGCCAGGGACAAAATGTGGACACTTCAACTTTGGGTTTTGGGGGAGGGGTGCGAGGCAAGTGCATCATGCTGTTGCGGTTGTTATCTCGTCGCAGTGTCTTGCCGCCCTGGGCGTGGACACTTTTTGTCCGGGCACCGTCCGGGTAAGATGTGTTTGGCGGCTTCATGGCGCTATCGTGCTTACATGCGTGCGCGCATTTAAGTGTGTGTTGGTGCGTGCTTATGCGTCCAGCACGACACGCAATTCGATGGCGATGTGCGCGTATACGGAACCACGGGACACCTGCAGGACCACCGCGGGACAACCCATGGGACAGCCCGCGGGACCACCACGGGACAACCCACGGGGCAGCCCTTGGGACAACCGTGGGACTACCCACGGGACAGCCACGTGGGACAACCGCGGGACTCCTCAAAGTCGGCGCCCTTCGCGGTCCGCAGCGCGGACCGCGAAGGGCGCCGACTTTGAGGAGTGGGGCCTGGCGCGCCCCCCCCCCCGCCGTCGCCTCCGACGGCGCAGAACTGGTCGCACTTAGAAGAAGAACCATTGATATTCTCAAATTTCTTTAATTGGACCGACCAGTTCTAGGCCGGACCTTATTTCTAATGGACCAGTTCTATGACCAGTTCTATGACCAGTTCTACCAGTTCTATCCAATTCTATCCAGCGGTGCCAGCCTCCGCCCGCTCCACGTCGGGGCGCGGGGGCGCGGGGCCGCCTGTGCGCGCTCTGGATCAGTGGCGATGCCCATGGCCGATCCACAATTGGAAGCCCTCTGGCTTCGAGACCCTGGATTCCTTATCCAACGTTTCCTCATCCAATGCCCTCGCCGTATTGCAGCACCAATCAAGAGCATAAGAACCACGGCGGGCGGACAAAAAGTGCCCACACTTGCCGCGCCAAGACAATTCGTCGTCAAATCACGTCGACCGAATATGTATACCCCCCTCTTCCCCCGACTCAAAGTTGGCGGGGTTAGGCGGCAGGCCGCGCGCCAGGGACAAAATATGGACACTTCAACTTTGGGTTTTGGGGGGAGGGGTGCGAGGCAAGTGCATCATGCTGTTGCGCCTGTTATCACGTCGCAGTGTCTTGCCGCCCTGGGTGTGGACACTTTTTGTCCGGGCACCGTCCGGGTTAGATGTGTTTGGTGGTTTCATGGCGTTCTCGTGCTTACATGTGTGCGTGCATTTAAGTGTGCGTTGGTGCGTGCTTATGCGTCCAGCACGACGCGCGATTAGATGACGATGTGCGCGTATACGGAACCACGGGACACCTGCAGGACCACCGCGGGACAACCCATGGGACAGCCCGCGGGGCCACCACGGGACAACCCACGGGGCAGCCCTTGGGACAACCGTGGGACTACCCACGGGACAGCCACGTGGGACAACCGTGGGACTCCTCAAAGTCGGCGCCCTTCGCGGTCCGCGCTGCGCTGCGGACCGCGAAGGGCGCCGACTTTGAGGAGTGGGGCCTGGCGCGCTTCCCCCCCCGCCGTCGCCTCCGACGGCGCGGAACTGGTATAACTGGGTAGAACTGGTCATAGAACTGGTCATAGAACTGGCCCATTGGAAATAGGGTCTGGCCTAGAACTGGTCGCATTTAGAAGAAGAATTATTGATATTCTTACATTTCTTTAATTGGACCGACCAATTCTAGGCCGGACCCTATTTCTAATGGACCAGTTCTATGACCAGTTCTATGACCAGTTCTACCAGTTCTATCCAGTTCTATCCAGCGGTGCCAGCCTCCGCCCGCTCCACGTCGGGGCGCGGGGGCGCAGGGCCGCCTGTGCGCGCTCTGGATCAGTGGCGATGCCCATGGCCGATCCACAATTGGAGGCCCTCTGGCTTCGAGACCCTGGATTCCTTATCCAACGATTCCTTATCCAATGCCCTCGCCGCATTGCAACACCAATCAAGAGCATAAGAACCACGGCGGGCGGACAAAAAGTGTCCACACTTGTAGCGCCAAGACAACTCGTCGTCAAATTACGTCGACCGAATATGTATACCCCCCTTTTCCCCCGACTCAAAGTTGGCGGGGTTAGGCGGCAGGCCGCGCGCCAGGGACAAAATGTGGACACTTCAACTTTGGGTTTTGGGGGGAGGGGTGCGAGGCAAGTGCATCATGCTGTTGCGGTTGTTATCACGTCGCAGTGTCTTGCCGCCCTGGGTGTGGACACTTCTTGTCCGGGCACCGTCCGGGTTAGATGTGTTCGGTGGTTTCATGGCGTTATCGTGCTTACATGTGTGCGTGCATTTAAGTGTGCGTTGGTGCGTGCTTATGCGTCCAGCACGACACGCGATTAGATGACGATGTGCGCGTATACGGAACCACGGGACACCTGCAGGACCACCGCGGGACCACCCACGGGACAGCCCGCGGGACCACCACGGGACAACCCACGGGGCAGCCCTTGGGACAACCGTGGGACTACCCACGGGACAGCCACGTGGGACAACCGTGGGACTCCTCAAAGTCGGCGCCCTTCGCGGTCCGCGCTGCGGACCGCGAAGGGCGCCGACTTTGAGGAGTGGGGCCTGGCGCGCTCTCCCCCCCCGCCGTCGCCTCCGCGGCGCGGAACTGGTATGACTGGGTGGGTAGAACTGGTCATAGAAACATTTGGCCCATGGAAAATAGGGTCCGGCCTAGAACTGGTCGCATTTAGAAGAAGAATTATCGATATTCTTAAATTTCTTTAAATGAACCGACCAGTTCTAGGCCGGACCCTATTTCTAATGGACCAGTTCTATGACCAGTTCTATGACCAGTTCTACCAGTTCTACCCTGTTCTATCCAGCGGTGCCAGCCTCCGCCCGCTCCACGTCGGGGCGCGGGGGCGCGGGGCCGCCTGTGCGCGCTCTGGATCAGTGGCGACGCCCATGGCCGATCCACAATTGGAGGCCCTCTGGCTTCGAGACCCTGGATTCCTTACCCAACGATTCCTTATCCAATGCCCTCGCCGTATTGCAGCACCAATCAAGAGCATAAGAACCACGGCGGGCGGACAAAAAGTGTCCACACTTGTCGCGCCAAGACAACTCGTCGTCAGATCACGTCGACCGAATATGTATACCCCCCTTTTCCCCCGACTCAAAGTTGGCGGGGTTAGGCGGCAGGCCGCGCGCCAGAGACAAAATGTGGACACTTCAACTTTGGGTTTTGGGGGGAGGGGTGCGAGGCAAGTGCATCATGCTGTTGCGCTTGTTATCACGTCGCAGTGTCTTGCCGCCCTGGGTGTGGACACTTTCTGTCCGGGCACCGTCCGGGTTAGATTGGTTCGGTGGTTTCATGGCGTTATCGTGCTTACATGTGTGCGTGCATTTAAGTGTGCGTTGGTGCGTGCTTATGCGTCCAGCACGACACGCAATTAGATGACGATGTGCGCGTATACGGAACCACGGGACACCTGCAGGACCACCGCGGGACAACCCATGGGACAACCCGCGGGACCACCACGGGACAACCCACGGGGCAGCCCTTGGGACAACCGTGGGACTACCCACGGGACAGCCACGCGGGACAACCGTGGGACTCCTCAAAGTCGGCGCCCTTCGCGGTCCGCAGCGCGCTTCCCCCCCCGCCTGGCGCGCTTCCCCCCCCGCCGTCGCCTCCGACGGCGCGGAACTGGTATGACTGGGTAGAACTGGTCATAGAACTGGCCATAGAACTGGTCAATTGGAAATAGGGCCCGGCCTAGAACTGGTCGCATTTAGCAGAAGAATTCTTGGCATTCTTAAATTTCTTTAATTGGACCGACCAGTTCTAGGCCGGACCCTATTTCTAATGGACCAGTTCTATGACCAGTTCTATGACCAGTTCTACCAGTTCTACCCTGTTCTATCCAGCGGTGCCAGCCTCCGCCCGCTCCACGTCGGGGCGCGGGGGCGCGGGGCCGCCTGCGCGCGCTCTGGATCAGTGGCGATGCCCATGGCCGATCCACAATTGGAGGTCCACTGGCTTCGAGACCCTGGATTCCTTATCCAACGATTCCTCATCCAATGCCCTCACCGTATTGTAGCACCAATCAAGAGCATAAGAACCACGGCGGGCGGACAAAAAGTGTCCACACTTGTCGCGCCAAGACAACTCGTCGTCAAATCACGTCGACCGAATATGTATACCCCCCTTTTCCCCCGACTCAAAGTTGGCGGGGTTAGGCGGCAGGCCGCGCGCCAGGGACAAAATGTGGACACTTCAACCTTGGGTTTTGGGGGGAGGGGTGCGAGGCAAGTGCATCATGCTGTTGCGCTTGTTATCACGTCGCAGTGTCTTGCCGCCCTGGGCGTGGGCACTTCTTGTCCGGGCACCGTCCGGGTTAGGTGTGTTTGGTGGTTTCATGGCGTCATCGTGCTTACATGTGTGCGTGCATTTAAGTGCGTGTGTGTGTGTGCGTTGGTGCGTGCTTATGCGTCCAGCACGACACGCAATTAGATGACGATGCGCGCGTATACGGAACCACGGGACACTTGCAGGACCACCGCGGGACAACCCACGGGACAACCCGCGGGGCCACCACGGGACAACCCACAGGGCAGCCCTTGGGACAACCGTGGGACTACCCACGGGACAGCCACGCGGGACAACCGTGGGACTCCTCAAAGTCGGCGCCCTTCGCGGTCCGCAGCGCGGACCGCGAAGGGCGCCGACTTTGAGGAGTGGGGCCTGGCGCGCTTCCCCCCCCGCCGTCGCCTCCGACGGCGCGGAACTGGTATAACTGGGTAGAACTGGTCATAGAACTGGCCACAGAACTGGCCCATTAGAAATAAGGTCCGGCCTAGAACTGGTCGCGGTTAGAAGAAGAACCATTGATATTCTCAAATTCTCTTTAATTGGACCGACCAGTTCTAGGCCGGACCTCATTTCTAACGGACCAGTTCTATGACCAGTTCTATGACCAGTTCTACCAGTTCTACCCTGTTCTATCCAGCGGTGCCACTCCGCCCGCTCCACGTTGGGGCGCGGGGGCGCAGGCCCGCCTGCGCGCGCTCTGGATCAGTGGCGATGCCCATGGCCGATCCACAATTGGAGGTCCACTGGCTTCGAGACCCTGGGATCCTTATCCAACAATTCCTTATCCAATGCCCTCGCCGTATTGTAGCACCAATCAAGAGCATAAGAACCACGTCCGGGTTACATGTGTTTGGTAGCTTCATGGCGCTATCGTGCTTACATATGTGCGTGCATTCAAGTGTGTGCTGGTGCGTGCTTATGCGCCCAGCACGACACGCAATTAGATGACGATGTGCGCGTACACGGAACCACGGGACACCTGCAGGACCACCGCGGGACAACCCATGGGACAACCCGCGGGACCACCACGGGACAACCCACGGGGCAGCCCTTGGGACAACCGTGGGACTACCCACGGGACAGCCACGTGGGACAACCGTGGGACTCCTCAAAGTCGGCGCCCTTCGCGGTCCGCGTTGCGGACCGCGAAGGGCGCCGACTTTGAGGAGTGGGGCCTGGCGCGCTTCCCCCCCCGCCGTCGCCTCCGACGGCGCGGAACTGGTATAACTGGGTAGAACTGGTCATAGAACGAGTCATAGAACTGGCCCATTAGAAATAGGGCCCGGCCTAGAACTGGTCGCATTTAGAAGAAAAAATATTGATATTCTTTCATTTTCTTTCATTGGACCGACCAGTTCTAGGCCGGACCTCATTTCTAATGGACCAGTTCTATGACCAGTTCTATGACCAGTTCTACCAGTTCTATCCAGTTCTATCCAGCGGTGCCAGCCTCCGCCCGCTCCACGTCGGGGCGCGGGGGCGCGGGGCCGCCTGCGCGCGCTCTGGATCAGTGGCGATGCCCATGGCCGATCCACAAATTGGAGGTCCACTGGCTTCGAGACCCTGGATTCCTTATCCAACGATTCCTTATCCAATGCCCTCGCCGTATTGTAGCACCAATCAAGAGCATGAGAACACCGTCCGGCTTAGATGTGTTTGGTGGTTTCATGGCGTTATCGTGCTTACATGCGTGCGTGCATTTAAGTGTGCGTTGGTGCGTGCTTATGCGTCCAGCACGACACGCAATTAGATGACGATGTGCGCGTATACGGAACCACGGGACACCTGCAGGACCACCGCGGGACAACCCATGGGACAACCCGCGGGACCACCACGGGACAACCCACGGGGCAGCCCTTGGGACAACCGCGGGACTACCCACGGGACAGCCACGCGGGACAACCGCGGGACTCCTCAAAGTCGGCGCCCTTCGCGGTCCGCGTTGCGGACCGCGAAGGGCGCCGACTTTGAGGAGCGGGGCCTGGCGCGCTTCCCCCCCCGCCGTCGCCTCCGACGGCGCGGAACTGATATAACTGGGTAGAACTGGTCATAGAACTGGCCAATCAGAAATAGGGTCCGGCCTAGAACTGGTCGCATTTAGAAGAAGAATTATTGATATTCTTAAATTTCTTTACTTGGACCGACCAGGTCTGGGCCGGACCCTATTCTTAATGGACCAGTTCTATGACCAGTTCTACCAGTTCTATCCAGTTTTATCCAGCGGTGCCAGCCTCCGCCCGGTCCACGTCGGGGCGCGGGGGCGCGGGGCCGCCTGCGCGCGCTCTGGATCAGTGGCGATGCCCATGGCCGATCCACAATTGGAGCAATCAAGAGCATAAGAACCACGTCGGGGTTAGATGCGTTTGGCGGTTTCAAGGCGCTATCGTGCTTACATGCGTGCGTGCATTTAAGTGTGCGTGTGTTGGTGCGTGCTTATGCGTCCAGCACGACACGCAATTAGATGACGATGTGCGCGTATACGGAACCACGGGACACCTGCAGGACCACCGCGGGACAACCCATGGGACAACCCGCGGGACCACCACGGGACAACCCACGGGGCAGCCCTTGGGACAACCGTGGGACTACCCACGGGACAGCCACGTGGGACAACCGTGGGACTCCTCAAAGTCGGCGCCCTTCGCGGTCCGCGTTGCGGACCGCGAAGGGCGCCGACTTTGAGGAGTGGGGCCTGGCGCGTTTCCCCCCCCGCCGTCGCCTCCGACGGCGCGGAACTGGTATAACTGGGTAAACCTGGTCATAGAACTGGTCATAGAACTGGCCCATAAGAAATAGGGCCCGGCCTAGAACTGGTCGCATTTAGAAGAAGAAGTATTGATATTCTTCAATTTTCTCTACTTGGACCGACCAGTTCTAGGCCGGACCCTATTCTTAATGGACCAGTTCTATGACCAGTTCTACCAGTTCTATCCAGTTTTATCCAGCGGTGCCAGCCTCCCGCTCCACGTCGGGGCGCGGGGGCGCGGGGCCGCCTGCGCGCGCTCTGGATCAGTGGCGATGCCCATGGCCGATCCACAATTGGAGGTCCACTGGCTTCGAGACCCTGGATTCCTATCCATCGATTCCTTATCCAATGCCCTCGCCGTATTGTAGCACCAATCAAGAGCATAAGAACCGCGTCGGGGTTAGATGTGTTTGGTGGTTTCAAGGCGCTATCGCGCTTACATGTGTGCGCGCATTTAAGTGTGTGTTGGTGCGTGCTTATGCGTCCAGCACGACACGCAATTAGATGACGATGTGCGCGTATACGGAACAACGGGACACCTGCAGGACCACCGCGGGACAACCCATGGGACAACCCGCGGGGCCACCACGGGACAACCCACGGGGCAGCCCTTGGGACAACCGTGGGACTACCCACGGGACAGCCACGTGGGACAACCGCGGGACTCCTCAAAGTCGGCGCCCTTCGCGGTCCGCGTTGCGGACCGCGAAGGGCGCCGACTTTGAAGAGTGGGGCTTGGCGCGCTTCCCCCCCCGCCGTCGCCTCCGACAGCGCGGAACTGGTATAACTGGGTAGAACTGGTCATAGAACTGGTCATAGAACTGGCCCATAAGAAAAAGGGCCCGGCCTAGAACTGGTCGCATTTAGAAGAAGAACTATCGCTATTATCTAATTTTCTTGTATTGGACCGACCAGTTCTAGGGCGGACCCTATTCTTCATGGACCGGATCTATGACCAGTTCTATGACCAGTTCTACCAGTTCTATACAGTTCTTTCCAGCGGTGCCAGCCTCCGCCCGCTCGACGTCGGGGCGCGGGGGCGCGAGGCCGCCCGCGCGCGCTCTGGACCAGTGGCGATGCCCATGGCCGATCCACAGATGGAGGCCCATTGGCTTCGAGACCCTGGATTCCTTATCCAACGATTCCTTATCCAATGCCCTCGCCGTATTGTAGCACCTATCAAGAGCATAAGAACCACGTCCGGGTTGGATGTGTTCGGTGGCTTCATGGCGTTATCGTGCTTACACGCGTGCGTGCATTTAAGTGCGTGTTGAGCGCGCTTACGCGTCCAGCACGACGTGCAATTAGATGACAATGTGCGCGTATACGGAACCACGGGACACCTGCAGGACCACCGCGGGACAACCCTTGGGACAACCCGCGGGACCACCACGGGGCAACCCACGGGGCAGCCCTTGGGACAACCGTGGGACTACCCACGGGACAGCCACGTGGGACAACCGTGGGACTCCTCAAAGTCGGCGCCCTTCGCGGTCCAAGGGCGCCGACTTTGAGGAACGGGGCCTGGCGCGCTCCCCCCCCCGCCGTCGCCCCCGACGGCGGAACTGGTATAACTGGGTAGAACTGGTCATAGAACTGGTCATAGAACTGGCCCATGGCCAATAGGGCCCGGCCTAGAACTGGTCGCATTGAGAAGAAGAAATAGTGATATTCTTTCATTTTCTTTCATTGGACCGACCAGTTCTAGCCCACCCTATTCTTAATGGACCGGTTCTATGACCAGTTCTATGACCAGATCTACCAGTTCTATCCAGTTCTTTCCAGCGGTGCCAGCCTCCGCCCGCTCCACGTCGGGGCGCGGGGGCGCGGGGCCGCCTGCGCGCGCTCTGGATCAGTGGCGATGCCCATGGCCGATCCACTATTGGAGGCCCTCTGGCTTCGAGGCCCTGGATTCCTTATCCAACGATTCCTTATCCAATGCCCTCGCCGCATTGTAGCACCTATCTAGAGTCCGGGTTAGATGTGTTTGGTGGCTTCATGGCGCTATCGTGCTTACATGCGTGCGTGCATTTAAGTGTGTGTTGGTGCGTGCTTATGCTTCCAGCACGACACGCAATTAGATGACGATTTGCGCGTATACGGAACCACGGGACACCTGCAGGACCACCGCGGGACAACCCATGGGACAACCCGCGGGACCACCACGGGACAACCCACGGGGCAGCCCTTGGGACAACCGTGGGACTACCCACGGGACAGCCACGTGGGACAACCGCGGGACTCCTCAAAATCGGCGCCCTTCGCGGTCCGCGTTGCGGACCGCGAAGGGCGCCGACTTTGAAGAGTGGGGCTTGGCGCGCTTCCCCCCCCGCCGTCGCCTCCGACGGCGCGGAACTGGCATAACTGGGTAGAACTGGTCATAGAACTGGTCACAGAACTGGCCCATTAGAAATACGGCCCGGCATAGAACTGGTCGCATTTAGAAGAAGAATTATTCTCATACGCACCTCTCCGAGGGAGTAGAGCTCAGAGGGGATTAATGCGTCCGCGCGCGCGTCCGTCTTTGATTTTTCTGGCCGTTTCGCTCGGGACATCCTCGAAATTCTGAAAATCGGTGGCACCCCTCACGCAGATCGTGACGTCAGGGTCCAAAAACACATGGGAATTTCAACATGTTAACATAAAACCTTCAAAAACACATGGTAATTTCAATAATTTTGACCCCGATTCTCAGAGAATGGCGGTTTCGCCTGAGACATCCTCCCAAAATCGAGCCCCAGACCCCTCCTCGGAGCCTCCTGGGGGCCTCCTGGAACCTCCTGGGGCCTCCTGGGGCTTTCTGGACCTTCTGGTACCCCAGACCCCGCCTCGGAGCCTCCTGGAGTTCTCCTGGGCCTGCTGAGGCCGCCTGGGGCCTCCTGGGGCCTCCTGGGGCTTCAGAACTACATGCACACACAGAGACACAAATCACGCCCAACACATCACACGCTAGACAAACATAACATACACACACACACAACACCGACAACACACAAAAAGCACGCACCACACAAAGCACACATCACACACACACACAACACTCACAATCCTGGGGCCTCCTGGAGCCTCTTCTGGTATCCAAGTCGGGCCTCCTGAGGCTTCCTGGGGGGCCCTGGTACACACATCGCAAGGTGTGGCAACCCCACTTGCGCTCGAGTGCGACTTCGCTGTTGCATGTCACTCCTGCTTCAAACGCCCCTTCAGCTTGTTGTATGAGCATGCGCACACACGTGCCACTTGCTGATATTCTCTGATTTTCTTTAATTCGGCCGACCAGTTCTAGGCCGGACCCTATTCGTAATGGACCAGTTCTATGACCAGTTCTATGACCAGTTCTACCAGTTCTATCCAGTTCTTTCCAGCGGTGCCAGCCTCCGCCCGCTCCACGTCGGGGCGCGGGGGCGCGGGGCCGCCTGCGCGCGCTCTGGATCAGTGGCGATGCCCATGGCCGACCCACAATTGGAGGTCCATTGGCTTCGAGACCCTGGATTCCTTATCCAACGATTCCTTATCCAATGCCCTCGCCGTATTGTAGCACCAATCAATAGCATAAGAACCACGTCCGGGTTAGATGTGTTTGGTGGTTTCATGGCGCTATCGTGCTTACATGTGTGCGTGCATTTAAGTGTGTGTTTGTGCGCGCTTATGCGTCCAGCACGACACGCAATTTGATGACGATGTGCTCGTATACGGAAGCACGGGACACCTGCAGGACCACCGCGGGACAACCCATGGGACAACCCGCGGGACCACCACGGGGCAAACCCTTGGGACAACCGTGGGACTACCCACGGGACAGCCACGTGGGACAACCGTGGGACTCCTCAAAGTCGGCGCCCTTCGCGGTCCGCGCAGCGGACCGCGAAGGGCGCCGACTTTGAGGAGTGGGGCCTGGCGCGCTTCCTCCCCCGCCGTCGCCTCCGACGGCGCGGAACTGGTATAACTGGGTAGAACTGGTCATAGAACTGGCCATAGAACTAGCCCATTAGAAATACGGCCCGGCATAGAACTGGTCGCATTTAGAACAAGAATGTTTTGATATTCTCTAATTTTCTTTAATTGGGCCGACCAGTTCTAGGCCGGACCCTATTCGTAATGGACCAGTTCTATGACCAGTTCTATGACCAGTTCTACCAGTTCTATCCAGTTCTTTCCAGCGGTGCCAGCCTCCGCCCGCTCCACGTCGGGACGCGGGGGCGCGGGGCCGCCTGCGCGCGCTCTGGATCAGTGGCGATGCCCATGGCCGATCCACAATTGGAGGCCCTCTGGCTTCGAGACCCTGGATTCCTTATCCAACGATTCCTTATCCAATGCCCTCGCCGCACTGCAGCACCAATCAAGAACAAAAGAACCACGGCGGGCGGACAAAATGTGCCCACACTTGTCGCGCCAAGACAACTCGTCGTCAAATCACGTCGACCGAATATGTATACCCCCCCTTTCCCCCGACTCAAAGTTGGCGGGGTTAGGCGGCAGGCCGCGCGCCAGGGACAAAATGTGGACACTTAAACTTTGGGTTTCAAGGAGAGGGGTGCGAGGCAAGTGCATCATGCTGTTGCGGTTCTTATCACGTCGCAGCGTCTTGCCGCCCTGGGCGTGGACACTTTTTGTCCGGGCACCGTACAGGTTAGATGTGTTTGGTGGCTTCATGGAGCTATCGTGCTTACATGTGTGCGTGCATTTAAGTGCGTGCTGGTGCGTGCTTATGCGTCCAGCACGACACGCAATTAGATGACGATGTGCGCGTATACGGAACCACGGGGCGCCTGCAGGACCACCGCGGGACAACCCATGGGACAACCCGCGGGACCACCACGGGACAACCCACGGGGCAGCCCTTGGGACAACCGTGGGACTACCCACGGGACAGCCACGTGGGACAACCGCGGGACTCCCGCGAAATTGGCGCCCTTCGCGGTCCGCGTTGCGGACCGCGAAGGGCGCCGACTTTGAGGAATGGGGCTTGGCGCGCTCCCCCCCCCGCCGTCGCCTCCGACGGCGCGGAACTGGTATAAATGGGTAGAACTGGTCATAGAACTGGCCATTGAACTGGCCCATTAGAATTAGGGCCCGGCATAGAACTGGTCGCATTTAGAACAAGAATATTTTGATATTCTGTAATTTTCTTCAATTGGACCGACCAGTTCTGGGCCGGACCCTTTTCTTCATGGACCAGTTCTATGACCAGTTCTATGACCAGTTCTATCCAGTTCTATCCAGCTCTTTCCAGTTCTTTCCAGCGGTGCCAGCCTCCGCCCGCTCCACATCGGGGCGCGGGGGCGCGGGGCCGCCTGTGCGCGCTCTGGATCAGTGGCGATGCCCATGGCCGATCCACACTTGGAGGTCCATTGGCTTCGAGTCCCTGGATTCCTTATCCAACGATTCCTTATCCAATGCCCTCGCCGCATTGTAGCACTAACCAAGAGCATAAGAACCACGTCCGGGTTAGATGTGTTTGGTGGCTTCAAGGCGCTATCGTGCTTACATGTGTGCGTGCATTTAAGTGTGTGTTGGCGCGTGCTTATGCGTCCAGCACGACACGCAATTTGATGACGATGTGCGCGCATACGGAACCACGGGACACCTGCAGGACAACCGCGGGACTAACCATGGGACAGCCACGTGGGACAACCGTGGGACTCCTCAAAGTCGGCGCCCTTCGCGGTCCGCGTTGCGGACCGCGAAGGGCGCCGACTTTGAGGAGTGAGGCCTGGCGCGCTCCCCCCCCCGCCGTCGCCTCCGACGGCGCGGAACTGGTATAACTGGGTAGAACTGGCCATAGAACTGGCCCGTTAGAAATAAGGTCCGGTCTAGAACTGGTCGCATTTAGAAGAAGAGTTATTGATATTCTTAAATTTTCTTAAAATGGACCGACCAGTTCTAGGCCAGACCCTATTCTTCATGGACCAGTTCTATGACCAGTTCTATGACCAGATCTACCAGTTCTATCCAGTTCTATCCAGCGGTGCCAGCCTGCGCCCGCTCCACGTCGGGGCGCGGGGGCGCGGGGCCGCCTGTGCGCGCTCTGGATCAGTGGCGATGCCCATGGCCGATCCACAATTGGAGGCCCATTGGCTTCGAGACCCTGAATTCCTTATCCAACAATTTCTTATCCAATGCCCTCGCCGTATTGTAGCACCAATCAAGAGTCCGGGTCAGATGTGTTTGGTGGTTTCATGGCGCTATCGTGCTTACATGTGTGCGTGTATTTAAGTGCGTGTTGGTGCGTGCTCATGCGTCCAGCACGACACGCAATTAGATGACGATGTGCGCGTATACGGAACCACGGGACACCTGCAAGACCACCGCGGGACAACGCATGGGACAACCCGCGGGACCACCACGGGACAACCCACGGGGCAGCCCATGGGACAACCGTGGGACTACCCACGGGACAGCCACGTGGGACAACCGCGGGACTCCTCAAAATCGGCGCCCTTCGCGGTCCGCGTTGCGGACCGCGAAGGGCGCCGACTTTGAGGAGTGGGGCTTGGCGCGCTTCCCCCCCCGCCGTCGCCTCCGACGGCGCGGAACTGGTATAACTGGGTAGAACTGGTCATAGAACTGGCCATAGAACTGGCCCATTAGAAATGAGGTCCGGTCTAGAACTGGTCGCATTTAGAAGAAGAGTTATTGATATTCTTAAATTTTCTTAACATGGACCGACCAGTTCTAGGCCGGACCCTATTCTTCATGGACCAGTTCTATGACCAGTTCTATGACCAGTTCTACCAGTTCTATCCAGTTCTTTCCAGCGGTGCCAGCCTCCGCCCGCTCCACGTCGGGGCGCGGGGGCGCGGGGCCGCCTGTGCGCGCTCTGGATCAGTGGCGATGCCCATGGCCGATCCACATTTGGAGGTCCATTGGCTTCGAGACCCTGGATTCCTTATCCAACAATTTCTTATCCAATGCCCTCGCCGTATTGTAGCACCAATCAAGAGCATAAGAACCACGTCCAGGTTAGATGTGTTTGGTGGTTTCATGGAGTTATCGTGCTTACATGTGCGCGTGCATTTAAGTATGTGTTGGTGCGTGCTTAGTCGTCCAGCACGACACGCAATTTGATGACGACGTGCGCGCATACGCAACCACGGGACACCTGCAGGACCACCGCGGGACAACCCATGGGACAACCCGCGGGACCACCACGGGGCAGCCCTTGGGACAACGGTGGGACTACCCACGGGACAGCCACGTGGGACAACCGTGGGACTCCTCAAGGTCGGCGCCCTTCGCGGTCCGCGCTGCGGACCGCGAAGGGCGCCGACTTTGAGGAGTGGGGCCTGGCGCGCTTCCCCCCCCGCCGTCGCCTCCGACGGCGCGGAACTGGTATAACTGGGTAGAACTGGTCATAGAACTGGTCACAGAACTGGCCCATTGGAAATAGGGTCCGGCCTAGAACTGGTCGCATTTAGAAGGAGAATTTGTGATATTTTTATATTTTAATTGGACCGACCAGTTCTAGGCCGGACCCTATTCTTCATGGACCAGTTCTATGACCAGTTCTATGACCAGATCTACCAGTTCTATCCAGTTCTTTCCAGCGGTGCCAGCCTCCGCCCGCTCCACGTCTGGGCGCGGGGGCGCGGGGCCGCCTGTGCGAGCTTTGGATCAGTGGCGATACCCATGGCCGATCCACAGTTGGAGGCCCTCTGGCTTCGAGACCCTGGATTCCTTATCCAACGATTCCTTATCCAATGCCCTCGCCGTATTGTAGCACCAATCAAGAGCATACGAACCACGTCCGGGTTAGATGTGTTTGGTGGCTTCATGGCGCTATCGTGCTTACATGCGTGCGTGCATTTAAGTGTGTGTTGGTGCGTGCTTATGCGTCCAGCACGACACGCAATTAGATGACGATGTGCGCGTATACGGAACCACGGGACACCTGCAGGACCACCGCGGGACAACCCATGGGACAACCCGCGGGACCACCACGGGGCAGCCCTTGGGACAACCGTGGGACTACCCACGGGACAGCCACGCGGGACAACCGTGGGACTCCTCAAAGTCGGCGCCCTTCGCGGTCCGCGCCTGCGGACCGCGACGGGCGCCGACTTTGAGGAGAGAGGCCTGGCGCGCCCCCCCCCGCCGTCGCCTTCGACGGCGCGGAACTGGCATTACTGGGTAGAACTGGTCATAGAACTGGCCCATTAAAAATACGGCCCGGCTTAGAACTGGTCGCATCTAGAAGAAGAAGTATTGATATTCTTAAATTCTCTTTCATTGGACCGACCAGTTCTAGGCAGGACCCTATTTTTAATGGACCAGTCCTATGACCAGTTCTATGACCAGTTCTATCAGTTCTATCCAGTTATATCCAGCGGTGCCAGCCTCCGCCCGCTCCACGTCGGGGCGCGGGGGCGCGGGGCCGCCTGTGCGCGCTCTGGATCAGTGGCGATGCCCATGGCCGATCCACAATTGGAGGCCCTCTGGCTTCGAGACCCTGGATTCCGTATCCAACGATTCCTTATCCAATGCCCTCGCCGTATTGTAGCACCAATCAAAAGCATAAGACCCACGGCGGGCGGACAAAAAGTGTCCACACTTGTCGCGCCAAGACAACTCGTCGTCAAATCACGTCGACCGAATATGTATACCCCCCTTTTCCCCCGACTCAAAGTTGGCGGGGTTAGGCGGCAGGCCGCGCGCCAGGGACAAAATGTGGACACTTCAACTGTGGGTTTTGGGGGGAGGGGTGCGAGGCAAGTGAATCATGCTGTTGCGGTGATTATCACGTCGCAATGTCTTGCCGCCCTGGGTGTGGACACTTT
>CAUYUJ010017582.1:0-42500 GCA_963575745.1 Prorocentrum cordatum
ATGCGTCCCCGCCATTCATTTCGGCACACCCCTCACACGTTTCGTGGCACCATAGGAGCTCCGCCGAAGGTCCCAGTGGCACAGTTCGCATGCGTCCCCGCCACTCATTTCGGCACACCCCTCACACGTTTCGTGGCCCCATTGGAGCTCCGCCGAAGGTCCCAGTGGCACAGTTCGCATGCGTCCCCGCCACTCATGTCGGCACACCCCTCACACGCTTCGTGGCCCCATAGGAGCCTCGCCGGAGGGTTCCCAGTGGCACAGTCCGCATGCGTCCCCGCCACTCATTTCTGCCCACCCCTCACTCGTTTCGTGGCCCCATAGGGGCTCCGCCGAAGGTCCCAGTGGCACAGTCCGCATGCTTTACCGCCACTCATTTCGGTACACCCCTCACACGTTTCGTGGCCCCACAGGAGCTCCGCCGAAGGTCCCAGTGGCACAGTCCGCATGCGTCCCCGCCACTCATGTCGGCACACCCCTCACGCGTTTCGTGGCCCCATAGGAGCTCCGCCGAGGGTCCCAGTGGCACAGTCCGCATGGGTCCCCGCCACTCATTTCGGCCCACCCCTCACACTTTCCGTGGCCCCATATGAGCTCCGCCGAAGGTCCCCGTGGCACAGTCCGCATGCGTCCCTTCCACTCATTTCGGCCCACCTCTCACACGTTTCGTGGCGCCATAGGGGCTCCGCCGAAGGTCCCAGTGGCACAGTCCGCATGCGTCCACGCCACTAATTTCGGCCCACCCGTCATACGTTTCGTGGCCCCACGGGAGCTCCGCCGAAGGTCCCAGTGGCACAGTCCGCATGCGTTCCCGCCACTCATTTTGGCCCACCCCTCACACGTTTCGAGGCCCCATTGAAGCTCCGCCGAAGGTCCCAGTGGCACAGTCCGCATGCGTCCCCGCCACTTATTTCGGCGCACCCCTCACACGTTTCGTGGCCCCATAGGAGCTCCGCCGAAGGTCCCAGTGGCACAGTCCGCATGCGAACCTTCCACTCATTTCGGTACACCCCTCACACGTTTCGTGGCCCCATATGAGCTCCGCCGAAGGTCCCAGTGGCACAGTCCGCATGCGTCCCCGCCGTGCATGTCGGCACACCCCTCACACGTTTCGTGGCCCCATGGGGGACTCCACAGAAGGTCCCCGTGGCGCAGTCCGCATGCGTCTCCCTCACCCAGTACAGCGTTTCGTGGCCCCATATGGGGCCCCACCGAAGGTGCCCGTGGCGCAGTCCGCATGCGTCTCCCTCACCCAGCGGCAAGAGCCTTGCCCGCTATCAGCCAGCCCGCTAGCTCTCTTTGCTCCGCGCAGCGGACGACCCGCGCGCGTCGCTGGGACCCCTCCTGGGCGACCTGCGCGCGTCGCGGGGACTCCGCGCTGCGCTGCGCCCGCAGCCTTCGATTTTTGAGTGCGCGGCCAAAGAGGGAGTAAAAAAAGGGGAGGAAGCGGGCGCGATCCTCGCGGGGAGGCGCGCCGACATTGGCGTCGCGGCGCGCGGCCGATGCCGTCGGGGAGTCCCGGGGAAGCTCCTTGCGGCGGCCACGCCCAGCGTCACGAGTACTCAGAGGCAGCCATTCTCAAACTAGTAACATTCATATACAATTACACCATGCTTTGTCATACTCGCACTCCTGCACGTCGACTCGCTCGCGCGCATATTCATTCACAGTCAGACGCACTCGCGCTCATATTCAACCGCGTTCAGTCTCCCTGCGTACTCATCAATCGTTTCGTTCGCGTTGTGTACCACGCCACTCATTTCGGCACAACCCTAGCACGGCTCGTTGCCTCTTAGGGATCACACCGAAAAAGTGAATCACAATTGCGGTACTCACACCTGCATATGGTTGGGTCCTGCGTCAGGCCAATTCTGGCGTATTTTTCGCTCTTAGGGCCTTTTCTGTCGTGCTTCTCACCTGTTGGGGTCAATTCTGCCGTGTTCCTTTTTTTTTGCCGTGCTCGCAGCTATTGGGGCTTGTCTTGCCGTGCTCCTGATTTTTCCCAACCATCTTGTAGTGTTGGGTCCTCGTTTTGAAGAGACGTCGCCCCGCGTTCCTCTTTCCTCTCCCCCCCTCCCCTTCTCTCATCATCATCACCATCATCATCATCTTCATCATCGTCGTCACCATCATCAACATCAGCATCATCAACATCATCACACGCTTCGTTGCCCCGCAGGTAACTCCACCGAAGGTCCCAATGGCACGGTTTGCATGCGTCTCCCCCCCCCGGTGCAGCGCTTCGTGGCCCCACGGGGAGCTCCGCCGAAGGTCCTCGGCCCACCCCTCACACATTTCGTGGCCCCACAGGAGCTCCGCCGAAGGTCCCCGTGGCACAGTCCGCATGCGTCCCCGCCACTCATTTCGGCCCACCCCTCACACGTCCCGTGGTCCCATAGAAGTTCCGCCGAAGGTCCCAGTGGCACAGTCCGCATGCGTCCCCGCCATTGATTTCGGCACACCCCTCACACGTTTCGTGGCCCCACAGGAGCTCCGCCGAAGGTCCCAGTGGCACAGTTCGCATGCGTTCCCGTCCCGCCACAAATTTCGGAACACCCCTCACACGTTTCGTGGCCCCATATGAGCTCCGCCGAAGGTCCCAGTGGCACGTCCGCATTTGCGTCCCCGCACTTTATGTCGGAACACCCTCACACGTTTCCGTGTCCCCAAGGGAGCTCCGCCAAGGCCCAGTTGGCACAGTCTGCATTGCGTCGCCTGCACCCGCCACTATGTCGGCACACCCCTCAACGTGTCGTGGCCCCATGGGGACTCCACCGAAGGTCCCCGTGGCGGAGTCCGCATGTGTCCCCCTCACCCAGTACAGCGTTTCGTGGCCCTATATAAAGCCCCACAGAAGGTCCCCGTGGCGCAGTCCGCATGCGTTTCCCTCACCCAGTACAGCGTTTCGTGGCCCCATAGGGAGCTCCACCGAAGGTCCCCGTGGAGCAGTCCGCATGCGGTTCCCCCACCTAGTACAGCGTGTCGTGGCCACATAGGGAGCTCCACTGAAGGTCCCCGTGGCGCAGTCCGCATGCGCCTCCCCCACCCAGTACACCTCCGCCGGAGGCCGTCGGAGTTCTGAGGAGGACGATCGGAGTGGGCTGCGGAGGAACGGCGGAGGAGTAGGAGGTCGGAGGAAGAGGAGGAGGAGGAGGAGGAGGAGGAGGATGCGGATGCGGAGGAGGAGGATGCGGAGGAGGAGGATGCGGAGGAGGAGGAGGAGAAGGAGAAGGAGGAGGAGGAAGAGGAAGAAGAGGAGGAGGAGGAGGAGGAGGAGGAGGAGGAGGAGAGGGGGACGAAGACGATGATGACGATGATGATGTTGAGTATGATGATGAGGTTGATGATGATGATCATGATGATGATGATGATAATGATGATGATGACTATGATGATGATGACGGTGATGATGATGATGATGATGACGAATATGATGATGCTGAAGATGATGATGATGATGATGCTGATGATGATGATGGTGATGATGATGATGATGATGGTGATGATGATGATGCGGATGATCATGTTGATGGTGATGCTGCTGATGATGGAAATAATGCGCGTGATGACGAGCTGTTAATAACGTGATGGTGCAGGTGATAATGTGCGAAGGTGACTGGTGCACCTGCCCTCAGTGGGATGATAACGATGATGATATGTTTATGGATGATGTGATGATTGATGTTGATGTATGATGATGATGACGATGACGATGACGATGACGATGATGATGATGATGATGATGATGATGATGATGATGATGATGATGATGATTATGTGTTGATGATGATGATGAAGATGATGATGATGATTGATGATGATGATGATGATGATGATGTTGATGATGATGATGGATGAAGATATGATGATGATGATGATGTATGATGAAGCTGTTGATGATGACGTGATGATTGATTGTGATGGTGATGATGACGATGATGATGATTGTGAGGATGATGACGAGGATAATGATGATGACGATGCTTCATGAACATGGTGATGATGATGATGATTATGATGATGATGATGATGATGATGATGATGATGATGATGATGATGATGATGATGATGATGATGATGATGATGATGATGATGATGATCATCATCATTATCGTCCATAATATGGTGTTGACGACGATGCTCATGATGATGGTGATGCTGCTGCTGCTGCTGCTGAGCATGATGACGACTCTCTTGCTGTTGACGACGACGATGATGAGGAGGAGGTGGAGGAAGACGGGAAGGTAGAGGATGACGGGTAGGGGGGGGCGGCAGGGTCATCACCACGGCGGCGTGCCAGGCCAGGGGCGCACCATGCGCGAAGGCCACGGGGCGAGTGAACAGCGCTCTTGGGCAGTTTTCGGCCAGACCTGCTGGGCGCCAGCAGTCCGCGGCCAGACCTTCTCTCGGTCCCGTGGACTCTCGCCCTGGGCCGTCGCCTTTTCAACGCGCATCGCCCAGGCGTGATCCTGGACTGCGGCCGCCACGAAGTGGGGAACGGCAAAAAGTTGGACGACGACTGGTGGCTGGAGCTCTACGCGCTGCTCTCGCTCGCCACACGCCACGAGGACCTCCTGCGCATGCGGGCGCCGCGCGTCGAGTTCTTCCTGGCAGGGCCGCCGGGTGGCTTGCGGAAGCAGCTGGAGCAGTTTGCTGCGCGCACGAAGCGGTGCAGGAGGGAGGCGACGGCCCTTGCCAGGGAGCTGGGCTTCACCGAGTTTATCCGCGAGGCTTGATCTGAGGAGCGGCCCGCCCGAGCCTCGCCGTCTCTCGACGGTCTGACTAATTGTTTGGCCTCGCGCCGCGGACGACCCGCGCGCGTCGCTGGGACCCTCTCGGGGCGACCGGCGCGCGTCGCAGGAACTCCGCGCTGCGTCTTGCCCGGCGCCTCGCTCGCCCGTCGTCGTTCTGCCCAGCGGCAAGAGCCTTGCCCGCTATCAGCGAGCCAGCTAGCTCATTTTGCTCCGAGCAGCGGACGACCCGCGCGCGTCGCTGGGACCCCTCCAGGGCGACCGGCGCGCGTCGCGGGGACTCCATGCTGCGTTCTGCCCAGCGCCTCGCTCGCCCGTCGTCGCTCTGCCCAGCAGCGAGAGCCTTGCCCGCTATCAGCCAGCCAGCTAGCTCTCTTTGCTCCGCGCAGCGGACGACCCGCGCGCGTCGCTGGGACCCCTCTGGGGCGACCAGCGCGCGTCGCGGGGACTCCGCGCTGCGCCGCGCCCGCAGCCTACGATTTTTGAGTGCGCGGACAAAGAGGGAGTAAAAGAAGCAATTTACATTCATATACAACTACACCATGCTTGGTCATATTTGCACTCATGCACGTAGACTCGCTCGCACGCAGATTCGTTCGCAGTCAGACGCACTCGCGCTCATATTCGCCCGCGCTCAGTCACCCCGCGTATTCAGATCAATGGTTCTCGTTCGCGTTGTGCACCGCGCCATTTATTTCGGCACGCCCTTAACGAGGTTCGTTGCCTCATGGGGATCACCGCCGAAAAAGTAAATCACAATTACGGTACGCACGCCTGCTTATGGTTGGGTCCTTCGTCCGGCTAATTTTCTGCCTTGCTCCTTTGCTCATGGGGCCTACTATGCCGTTATATGTTTTTTTGTTTCTTCTGCTGTGTTCTTTGCCTCCTGGGGTCTATTCTGCCGTGCTCCTGGTATTTTTCCGACGTGTTCCTTCGCGCTTGGGGCATATTCTGCCGTGCTCCTTGTCTCTTGGATTGCTTCTTCTATTCTCTGTGAGCAAGCTCCTGCTGTCTCCGCAGCTTCTCTGCCCAAGTGCCCCCCCGTCGGCCGCGCGTGCGGACGCCTTATGCAGGCGCTCGCACAAGCGGCTCTCGGAGGCGCTGGGGAGATCTTCTTCAGGGGGCTGCGGGCCGCGCTCTACGAGCGGCTCGTGTCCGCCCCCGTCTCTGTGCTTCAGGACCCAGGGCCTCCTGCACCGGCCTGGTCCATCCAGCAGGCGGACTCGTCCGAGGGTGAGGGGGCTTACTGTCCCCTCCCTTCGGCGGGTTCCGCCTGCCCCACCGTCTGCCTCGGGCTGGCGGTGGATCTGAGCGGCGGGGTCTCTCCCTGGCTGCTCAGCACGGTCGTCGCCCTCCTTTGGGTGACGGCCGCGTGCAGCGCCTGCGCAGGCTGCTGCTTCGGGCTGCTGGGCCCGCACGTGTGGCGGAGACTCAGGGTCTCCGTCTGGCCGCGCGGAGCGGTGCCTGCCCCCCTTGGGCAGGACCGCCGTGCGGCGCGAGCGCTGGCTTACGGGGTTCCGCCTCGGCCTCGAGCGCTCGAGCGGGCAGACGCCCAGCATTCGGGGAGCAGCTCCCACGGCAGCACCCATTGATGGCCGAGCTGCCACCAGTCGGCGGAGGGCCTCTATGGCCCGAGCTCTACCCATTCGCGGCTCCCACGGCTCGCGGCTACGCACGATGGCGTTTAGACGACGGCGACACCAGCTGGGCAGCTATCCCCCTCGCGTCTCGAGAAGGGGGCATCCTTCTGGCCCTGCCTGGCGCCTTTCGCCCTACGGCGGAGCTCGAGGCTGCCGAGGCGGGGGGTTTTGCTGGGATGATAGGCCCTTTCCAGCTAGTGGACGTCCAGCTCCAGGGGGCCGCATCGCGGCCGCTCGCCACTACTGCATCCGTCCTCGTCGTGGATATCGAGGTTGCAGAGCTCGAGCTCGAGTCGCTTCACCCTCTAGAGGTCGGCGAGGACGCAGCCATCGTTCCCTTCGCCGAGGTGCGGGGCCGCGTCTATTGGCCTCATCCTTCAGGGGTTCGGGTGCTTCGCGAGGGTTACGCACGCTTGCACGGCGCCCCGCCTACCGCAGGGGAAGAGCCGCTCCCTGGGGCCGATCGGGCTACTCCCTATCACTCTGCCGACGAGATGGAGGAGCCCGAAGGGTTCGCGGCCGACGAGGAAGCCGAACGCACGGCCCCAAGTGCGCGATCTCCCGCGGACGCTGGAGCGCCGCGCGGCCCGCCCGCGAAGCGCGCGGGCACAGCCGCGCCGCCGCGGGTCGCGGGTCCCGCTCCGATCGCTCCTGGTGCCCCTGCGGCGGCTCTGGACGACGGGGCTCCTATGACTCGTGCCGAAGTAGCTGCCGAAATGCGCGCTTTGCTTGCAGCCCACGCGGCCTCCACGATGGTCGGCCGACCCGAGCCGCTGGGCTCCGCTCCGGCTGCTCGGAGCGATCGGCCCGAGGTGCCTCAGCTTTTCAGCGACGAAGCGGTGCGCCTCGGGCTGGATCCTGCGGGGATCGAGGCCGCCCTGTCCCACGCGCCCGTGGCTCCACAGCGGGTCTCCGCGCGTCCCAAGGGTCCGACCTCCGCGCTGGTCTCGGCGTGGGAAAAGGCGCGCTCTCTTGCTGTCCCTCGGGCCCCTTCGTCCGGTTTCGGAACGATGGGTCCCCCGCCGCCACCTGGGCTAGCCCATCCCGCTGCGGCCGACGGCTTTGCCGAGGTGGGCGGCGCCGACGGGTCAGAGCCGCCCCATGCGGCCAATCCGACGGACCTCAGCCTCATGCTACAGTGCCTGCACCAGTCCCTCCTTCTGCAGCAGGGGCGGGGCCATCGCCCAACCGTCCATCCGCTGCTGGGGACCCTGAGCGACTCAGCTCAATCTCCGCCCGCGAGTTCGGGCGACCCCGCGCCCGCATCGGCTCAGATGGGGGGCATTGCTCGGAGGCGCGAGTGGCAGCAAGCGCTGATACAGCACGGCCCCGACGTGCGAGGGCTGATGAAGGAGAATTTGGCCCGCGTTCTGGGCGTGGAAGTCAGCGCTGTGACCCCCATGGCCATGCATCAGTACTTTCGGGAGCACAGTCCTTTGGGGGCTCAGCCGACGACTCACGAGTTGTTGACGCATTTCGCCTTCCTCAGCGCCGAGCTGTGGCGGGCCTGCGAGGAGGGCAACCCCGAGAGGGTCCAGACCTTGCTGACTTGCCAGTGCATGTTCATCGACCAGTTGGCGGGGGACCGCGGCTACCTCGAGGCCGCTTGGTTCCTCACGGGGCTGGAGCCTCCCCGTGTCGCGTGACCAGTCGTCGCACGGAGCGCGAGGCCCAGACCCCGTTTTCACCCCTAGTGGATCCTCGCTGGCTGTCGGCGCAGGGCGAATACATGAAGGAGCTGCAAGCATTTCGGGCGCGCCTCGACGCCGAGCGCGCCGTCGCGCTCCCCAAGCATCCACCTCATCAGCCCAAGCAGCCCAAGGTTTCGAAGCCCCCCGTCAAGTCCCAGGGTGCTTCCAAGGCACCGAAGGCGGTGCCCAAGAAGGACTGAGGGCGCCTTTGGCGCCCGCCTCCTGGAAGGGTGGGCCTTCGCGGGGCCGGGGTACGCCGCCGCGCACAGTCTGCACCGACGCTGTTGCGGCTGCTAGGCGCGTTTGGGCTCAGCGAGGGCGTGAGGGTAGGAATGCGCTCTTCCAGCGATGCTGTTGCGGCCCCGCAGGGAGGAGTACGTTCCGCCACCGCGCCCTTCGCTCTGCTCCGAACCGCTTCTCGGATCCCTTCGGCCATTTTGGCCGACGCTTGCCTCAGTCGAGCGCGCCCTCCAAGGGGCCTGCAGCCCCTGAGGTTGGTGTCCCTGCTGGTGCCTGTTCTCCTTCAAGCACCCCTGCTGCTCTTGCCAAAGTCGCGCCATTCGTCGCTGACTTGTCTGCCTTGCTGCGCCTGTTCCCAGGCGCGAACATTGATATCACCCACTGGGCAGCAGCGCTGTCCCAGGTTGGGTTGGGTGCTCGATGTTCTCTTGGATCTTTCTCCCGCTCATCTATGCGTGCAATGGACAGGGACGGCCCGTACCTTTTGGGGCCGCCTCCCCGCGATCCTTGGCCGTGCCCGCCTGCTCCACCTCTTGGTCCCCCGCCTGACGGCTTGTCGGCGAGGCGCAGGGAGCGCTGGAGGCTGCGGCGCGCGGCGCGGACGCTCGCGCAGTATTCGGTTATTGCGTTGAACTGGCTCACCTTGGGTCACCCCAGCCTCGCTCCCGCCGAGGCTCGCGTCCGCGCCACGGTCTCGCCCTGCCAGGAGGGCGTCCGCACCCGTATCGAACGGTTGTGTCGGATCGCAGTTCGCCTCTTTTTTTTTTTTTTTTTTTTTATTTTTTTTTTTTCTTCTTTTTATTGTTTTTTTTTTTTTTTTTTTTGTTCTATTTTTTTTTTTTTTTTTTTTTGGTTTATTTTCTCTCTCTCTTTTTTTTTTTGTTCTTTTTTTTTCTTTTTTTTTTTCTTTTTTTTTTTTTTTTCTTTTTTTTTTTTGTCTTTCTTGTTTTTTTTTTTTTTTTTTCTCTTTCTCTTTTTTTGTTTCGCCCGTGGCGGCAAGAGCGACTTAGGTCGAGCTTTCGCCAAGTTCGACTCCACTGAGGTCTCGCTCCATGGCCTGGCCACCCATGTTGCAGCTTTGGAGGCCTCTTTCACCTCCTCTTCTTCCGTACCCGCCTCCATGCGGCACTGCCCGACCGGCGCTCCTCCTGTGCCTGGGTCGTTGGCGACTGCGGCGGCTTGGGACTCCACCCAGGCCGAGCCCTTCGATTTGAAAGTCAGGGCGTCTCGCATCAAGTGGGATTATTCGCCAGAGTTTGATCCCGTTCCTTTCCTCTCTGACGCTCGAGTCCGCGAAGCTTTCATCGATCCTGAGGTGATGCGACTACCGGCGTCAGAGTGGCCTGCTGGCCAAAAGGGGGCGCGCGTCCATATGGACCGCGCCGAGCTGTGGGCCCTACTCCAGAAGTGGGATGCCTGCGGCGCCCTGTACCTGACTCCTGCTTCGGACCTCGCCTGGGATGAAGCCTGTGGAGCTTTCAGGGTACCGAAGGACAGCGATTTCGACAGGCTGATACTGAACCCCACGGTCGTGAACAGCCGCTGTGCTTCAATTTCGTCCAGCACCCAGCGCCTTGGCCAAGGTTTCCTGCTGTGCCGTTTGGGGCTGGCACCTGGGGAGTGGCTGGCTGTTTCTTGTGACGACCTACGGGAGTTTTACTATACTTTCCGCGTCCCCCCCCGCGCGCGCCAGACGTAACGCCCTGCGCGTTCGCCTGCCATCCTCGCGTTTCAAGGCCTTTCGAGCCTGGCGCCCCGAGCTGGAAGGTGTGGATGTCGCGCCCTGCCTCTATGCTCTGGCGATGGGCGACAACATGGCTGTGGAGATTGCCAACTCTGCGCATGAAGGCGTCTTGCACAGCTTCGGGGCTTTGCGGCCTCACGAGCAGGTTGTCCACCGCTCGCCCTTCCCGCGGGGCCCGTTTGTCGAGATGCTGAATATTGATGACCATACAGGTTTTCAGAAGCTCTCGTGGCGTGGCTCCGCTCCTCGCCCCGACGACCCGTGTCGCCGTGATCGTGAGGTCTTTGCCGCCTGCGATGCGGGCTACCCGCGCGTGGGCCTGATACATCATCCAGGCAAGCGCGCGCGCGGCGAAACGCACAAGGTGGTGGTGGGCGCCGAGGTGGAGGGGCGCATAGGCATCGTCTGCGCTCCTCTTGTGCGGACGGTGGCCCTGTGCAGGCTGACCCTGATCAAAATCTACCTCGGGATCACCACCCGCTCCCTGCTAGCCTCTCTGGTGGGCTGCTGGGTCCAGGTCTTCCTCTATCGCCGCCCGATGCTCGCCATCTTTACGCACGTCTACAACTTCTTGTCGCGCCTGGCAACCGAGGACGGCATCGAGTACGACCTGCCCCCTTATGTTCGCGACGAGCTCCTGGCCTGCACCTTCTTAGCCTTTACGGCTATAACCGACCTTCGGGCGCAGCCTTGCCCCGAGTTGTTCGGTACGGACGCGTCTCTCGGCTGGGGGGGCGTTGTCCGCGCTCCTATCAGCCCGCAGCTCTCCGCCGAGCTGTGGCGCAGATCGGAGCACGGGGGGTGGCACACGATTCTGCACAATCGGAGCCTCCTCGCCGTACTCAGCCGCGGCGTGCCCTTGGGCCCTGAGCTCACCCAACTGCATCACGACCTGGGGCTCCCTTCTATTGAGCCCCCCGTCGCGCCGCGTTGGGTCACCGAGCTATCAGAGGCGCTGCGCTTTCGGCTCGCGTACAAATGGGAGTTCCGCATGCCTCGTCACATCAACATCCTTGAGACAACAGTGTATAAGAGTCTGTGCAAATACTGCTGTGTTCGCCTCCCTGACTCTCGGATCCCCGTTCTCCTGGATTCGAAAGTGGCTTTGGGCGCGACCGCGCACGGGCGCAGCAGCTCTCCTGGTCTATCTCATGTTCTCTCGACCACTTTGCCCTATGTGATAGGAGGAGGTTTATATATGGGAGGCATGTACGTGCCCACGGACGTGCATAGGGCCGACGATCCCACGCGCAACCGTGCGGTGAGGCCCCCGTCCCGTGACCCTCCCGCCTGGTTAGTGGAAGCAGAGAGAGGAGAATTTACTCGCTTTGATTGCATCGCGTACGCCGACTCCCGCTCGTCATTCCCTACTTGTCTCTGGGGCCGATTTGTTGCGCAGCTTGTGGCTCGAGGCCCCGAGGGGTTGCTCAGCCACCGTTGGGCGGCCGCCCCCCCCCTCCCGGTGGGTGCGGGCATGGCCGCCGACGCCGCCGGCGACGGCGCCCAGGGCGAAGCCCTCGACCCCTCGGGCGCCGCCGAGAGCATCAGCGAAGCTGCTCTCGCCAGCGGAGAGCGGCGCGGGCCTCGCAACGCGCTCTTCGCTGACTGCGATCGGCGTCTCACATCCACAGCAGACGCCACGCCCAAAGCGTCTGCGTCCTCGGCGGGCGGCTCGCACGGCCCCGACCCTGTCGCCGCCAGCGCAGGTTCGGCTCCCCCCGCCGCCAAGCGTGCGCCGCCCCTGGCCCTCCGCTCCAAGGCCGCGGCGGCCCCTCCGCCTGCGATCGGGGGGGGCTCGTCGCGCGTCGGCTCGCGGGAAGCGCCAAAGGGGGCCACGGCTGCTACCCCCCGCGTCTTCCAGCGAGCGGCCAGGGTGAGCGCCTCTCGCCAGCTGCTTGGCGTCGTGGAGGGGGCCTCGCGCAGCACCATTGAGGCCGCCTTCAGGCGCCAGTCCCTGGTCTACCATCCAGACAGGACTCCTGCACACTTGGGGGCCGACGAGCGAGCAGCCCGCGCGCTCAAGTGGAAGCAGCTCTGCGACGCCAAGTCAGTGCTGCTCCAGGCCCTCTCGCAGGCCGCCGCGCCGCCCGCCGCTCCTAGCACGGGCGGTGACGGTCCTGCCGCTCGCGCCTTCGCCCAGGCAAAAGCGGCAGGGAAGGGCGCCCGCAAGGGCAAGCTGGCTCCTGGGTCGGCCATGGCCCTTCAGGCGCTCGAGGAAGCGGTCTCTTCGCGGGTCGCCCTGGCGAGTGCCGAGCTGGCCCCTCGGGCTGCCCTCCCCGCCTCGGGTGCGCCTCTCCCAAGCAGGGTTTCGTCTGCCCTCGCGACGCGGGCGGCTGAGTCTGATGCCATCCTCGCCTCCGCCGTGTCGCGCGGCCGCGTGGAGCTCGACGCACTCCGCACCGCGCGTGCCGACGCCACCAGGCGCACGGTGCAGGCTCCAGCACGCGGCGAAGGCGAGCGTGCCGTCGCTCGTGCTGAGCTCGCGAAAGGGATGGCCGACCGCGCCTACTTCCGTCGCTTGCGCGAGGCCGCCAGTCGTGAGGCCGCGGGCTTGCCGCGTACGGCTCCCGTCCAGCTGGGTCGGGATTGGCGCAAAACTCTGCGCGCCGTCCTGCACAACGCTGAGGTCTCGACGGGCCTCGCCAACGCGGATCGCGCCGCTCGTGCTGGGGACGCCCCCGCGTCGTCTACTGGGCGCTCTCTGGCCGAGGTGGAAGCTGAGGACCCGCGCACCTTGGCGAGGCCTGCCGACGACCCAGCGTCCAGCTTCAGCCGTCGCGAGGGGCGCGCGGTCCGCGCCCGCCTGGGCCCGCGGGACGAGGCTGTCGAGGACCAGCCCAATCGCGGTGATCACGCGCCACACTCCGCCTCGCGCACGGGCGCCGCGCGCAACAAGCGCGCCAAGAAGCAGCGGCGAGCTTCGACGGCGGCGCTACCCGCCCCTGAAGAGGGAGCCGCCACGACGCCGGGCCGCAGGGCGCGTCGCACTGCTAATGCGCGTCGCTGGGCAGGCGCGGCACGCCCCAGCTCCGCCGCGGGAGTGGGCCCTCCACCGCGGAGCCGCAGCCCTGCCCGCAGCCGTACGCGGTCTCCGAACCCGTACGGGACTGATCACACTTCCCCCTCGGGAGGCTGCTCCTCGCCTCCCATCGACGTCTCGAGCGCGCCTGAGGAGCCGTCGGGGCCGCCGGCGGGGGAGGCATCGGAAGGCCCGCACACTCCTGAGGGGTCTCCTCCAGCGAGCGCCCGCAGCCGCTCGAGAGCGGAGCCCGCGTGCGAGGAGGACTCACCGACGGAGCTCGAGGACGTCGTTTTGAGTGCCCTCACTGACTCCTCGGTGGACCTCGAGCGCGTCGTGGCGGGCCTTAACCCTGAGGCCCTCCGCCGCTTGCAGGCGGCCTTCCCTCGCCGCGCGGAGGCCTCCCCGCCCGCCGCTCACGCTGCGGCTCGCAGCCGCTCTCGGGGCCGCGGCACGCGTGCTGGCTCCGAGACGCCGCGGCCCGTCCCCCCGCCGCCATCGCCACCCCGTCACCACTCTGATGGGCGTGCGGCGTCGCGTTCCCGTGCGTCGCCTGGGCGTCGCGTGGTGCGCTCCCCTCGAGTCGCTCCGAAGCGTCGCCCGAGCCCCGCCACTTTGCAGCGGCCAGCCAGCTCCCGCGCGGACTCCGCTGCTCAGGCCCCTCCGACATCGGTAGGCATGCGCTCTTCCAGCGATGCTGTTGCGGCCCCGCAGGGAGGAGGGCGTGCCGCCGAGAAAGGGGGGTCTTCGAGCGGCTTCGCGCTTGGTCGAGCTTCTGAGCCCGAGCTGCCTCTCAGCGGCTCTCACAGCGGTGGCGCTGGAAGCGCCGCGGCTGCAGCCTTCGCAGCGCGGCGCACGGCCTCGGCGGCCACTGAGCAGCCCTTGCCTCCAGGGGCCGCCAGCGCCCTAGCGTGGCGCCTCAACCTAGGCGGTGAGAAGATCACAGTGGTGAGGTGGGGACCCGCCTGGCAAGGTGCTTTCCAGAGCGCGGCGTCGTGGCTGAGGACTTTTGCACCCGCAGGGGCCGCCGAGCCTGAGGGCAAGGATGACCTGCACTGCCTCCTGCGGGCCTTGCACGCCTACAAGCGCCTGTTTCAGACAGGCGGCGCCGAGCCGATTGACGAGGCCTCGTGGCTGCATCCTTACGTGGCCATCGTCGAGCCCGAGGCGATCCCCGCGGATGCTGACCTCCAGGCCATGGGGGCGGGCGCCATCCGTGGCATCGGGCTCGGCTCAAAGATCGAGCAGCGGCGGCGCGCGGGCAAACTGGCCTGCCTTTTCGACCTTCTGTACCACGTGCAGGACAGTCACGGCGCCATCCCAGCAGCGCTGTGGGGATCCCATTCCCCTCCGTCCGAGATCCTCGACGCCTTCGCGGAGGTGGTGCCCGTGCCACATCATTCGGGCCTCACGTCCTCGGCAGCTCGTTCCGAGCTTGCCGAAGCAGCCGCAGCTGCGCGTGCCGAGCCGCGCCCGCCTTTTGACTGGCCGACCCTCGAGAGAGGGGACGCTCTGCCAGCCGAGATCGAAGCAGGGGCTCGCCGTGCCTACCGTAACATGGGCGGGTCCTTCAGCTCGGCGCGGGCGATGCTGGCGGAGGCGTCGGGGTTCGAGACCGACGGGCGGGACGCCCTCGTTCCGCCCTTCTACGCGTCCAGGCGCAGGAGGGCCGCCACGGTGATCAGCTCTCCAAGCCCTGGCCGCCCTGCGCTCATCCTGTGGTGCGTCTGCGGCCTCTGCATCTCTCTGGGAGCCGCGGCGCCGACCGCAGGCCAAGGGCTTAGTCGGGCTGCGCCGTCCGCGCCCGCTCGCCCTCCGCGCACTCCCTTTGTGCGCGATTCTCACCTCACCTCCGCGTATCTCGACCGTCGCTCGAGATCGATTGATGCCTTCGAGCTGTGGTTAGCAGAACACACTGGCGTGCCACCCGCCACACTTTACCGAAGCGGGATACTTCTCGCTCGTTTCCTCGCGACCTTCGGCGTGTGGCTTCATGATGCAGGTTTCCCTCATTATATTTTGGTCCATGCCATCTTGGGAATCCAAAGCGCCCATCCGCATTGGAAGGCCTTTCTGACAGAAGCTTGGGACGTAGCGAAACAATGGAAGCTTGCGGAGCCGCCAAAGCTCCGTCCCCCCTTGCCACGCGCGCTGCTGCGCGCCATGGTCGGGCTCTGTCTCACCTGGGACTGGCCTGTGATGGCGGCGCTGCTGCTCATGGGCTTCACGATGTTCCTCAGGCCTGGCGAACTGCTGGCGTCACGCCGCTGTGACCTGTCGCTTCCATGCGACCGTCTCGAAGTCGAAGGGGATGCTTTTCTTTCAATTCTTGTTCCAAAGACCAGAAGAACGTACCCGACGCAACATGCTCGCTGCTCCGATCGGGGCACGGTGAAGATATTGAGTCAAGTGTTTGGAAGGTTGGCTTCCACCGATCCTCTCGCCCCCTTCGGTGCGAGCGGCTTCCGTACTCGGTGGAATCATCTGCTTTTGGCTCTGGGCGTCCCTCTTGCCAAAGCAGGTCAGGGGCTCAACCTGACGCCCGCTTGTCTGCGGGGCTCTGGCGCAACAGACTTCTATATCGCTACGGAAGACGTCCCTCGCGTCTTCTGGCGTGGGCGTTGGCGTCAGGCTTCCAGTGCCGAGCGCTACCTGCAAGCCGCCGCCGCCTCTACAGTTCTTGCTGCGCTGCCCGAGCACGCGCGGGCTCGTATCTTGTTCTTCGCCACCGCCAGCGACCGCCTCGTCGCTTCTTTCCTCCAAGTCGGCCCCGCCGCTTGGCCTGCCCTGCTTGCGGCCGCCCGCCAAAACCTTGTCACTTCGCAAGGTCCTTGAGCACGGGTATGGCTGCCTCGCCGACATCGGCGACCAGACGGACTCCACCGTCTGACGCGCGGCGCCCCGGCTTGAGCGCGCGGGACGGGCCTGCCCATTTTGGGCCGCCCCGCGCGCGCACGCCGCGGCCGCGCACGGAGACAGCTCGCTAGCGCGCGAGCGGGAGAATGCTTCTTCTATTCTCTGTGAGCAAGCTCCTGCTGTCTCCGCAGCTTCTCTGCCCCCCTCCCTCCTCTCCCATTCTAAGGCTGACGGGCGCTGCCTCGCCGACATCGGCGACCAGACGGACTCCACCGTCTGACGCGCGGCGCCCCGGCTTGAGCGCGCGGGGCGGGCCTGCCCATTTTGGGCCGCCCCGCGCGCGCACGCCGCGGCCGCGCACGGAGACAGCTCGCTAGCGCGCGAGCGGGAGAATAATATCTAGTGGCCGTTGGGCTGTGGGTGTGAAGCCTAGTGGATGTTTGTTGGGATCTCGTGGAGGGCTTTTCGGGGGCCTCTTGGAGGCAGTTTGGAGGCCTCTCGAGGGCCGTTCTGGGGCCTCTCGGGGGCCGTTTTGGGGCATCCTTTGGGTCTCTAGGGGGCCTCTTGGGGGCGTCTTGGGGGATTGTGGGCGCCTCTTACGCCCTCTTGAGGGCCTATTTGGGCGAAAGGTTAGGACTTTCTGTTCTTGCCCCCTCTATGAAGCCCCAGGTGCCTCTTGGGCCGTCTTGGGGCCATCTTGGGCCGTTTTGGATCCTTCTTGAAGGCCTCTTGGGCCGTCTTGGGGCGATCTTGGGGGCCTCCACGGCCGCCTCGCAGCGTCGGGAAGCTGAAAAAGGCGAGGAAGCCAAAAACCTTCAAACACATATGGGAAATTAATGACTTTGGCCTCTTGGGGCCCTCTCGGGAGGCCTGTTGGAGGCCTCTTGGTGCAGTGCGGGTATTCTTGGTTACGACGGCAGGCTTGGACACGACAGCATGTATTCGGTACGCATTTGAGCAAACCTGAGGAACTGGCAGCATGCATTCGGTACGTCGGCATTTGAGCAAACCTGAGGTGGGGTGTGGGACTTGGGGGGGGTTGGGAGGAAACATATCCTTTCCATATGGTAGCTCCTACATTCAAAACAGCTCGTATAGAAATCATGTTACTTATAAAACTGACCCACTGGGATTCAACGTTTATCATTTCATCGGTAGCTTGGGAAGCAGCTAAACTATCATCGGCAGTCAGGGAATTAGCTAAAATATAATTCGGCCACGTAGATGTGAAATAATGTTGATGACCCCCTGGCCATGTAGTAATAGGTTCGTAGCACGTAAACGCAGCACCAGAACCTTGGTGTTTGGGGATGGGGGTTGGTGTTTGGAAGTTTAGGTGCGCGTGTGTGTGCAATTCTGGTGTTTGGGGGTTGTTATTTCCCAGATCCTTTTCCATTGCCACCAGCGAAAGCAGCATATTTCTTGTCCGTGCCAGCCTTCGTACCGATTGGGTCCCCCAGTGCAGTAATGTATGTGTAGTACGATCCATCATCCGCCAGGCCATAATCCAACCAGAATATCGACACCATCATCGAACATCATCTCGTGTCATCCTGTAAGCATTTTGGCCCAAACCCAGCCAATTCGATACAAAACTATCTATTTCTGCTCATCATCTTCCTGCTCATCATCATCATCTTCCTGCTCATCCTCCTCTTCCTCCTCCTTCTCCTCCTATTCCGCCTCCTCTTCTCCTTGGGCCATTTCGAGGTTCACCTTGGCCGTCTTGGCTGCGACTTCCGCCGCCCCCCGAAAATTACTCTCAGCACCGCCAACAATATTGTGAATTGCAGCGGGGTTAAAACACTACTCGGCTGTAATTCGCCTTATGTTTTGAGAGAGTCTCTTGGGGCGTGTAAGAGGATTCTGGGGGGCCCGCGGGGCCTTCTGTGGGCCCTCCAGGGCCGCCTGAGGGAGCTCCTGGGGCGGTGACTCTGGATGGTCTGGGGTCTCGGGGCCCTCTAGAGGAGGAGGGGGAGGAGGAGAAAGAGGACCTCCTCCTCCTCCTCCTCCTTCCTTTCTTTTACCTGTAGCCTTGTTTGGCTCGCTACAACTTCGCATGTAGCAGTGTTGACTGCAGCCACTTCGGCCGCAGTAGAGGTCCTGGGCTCAAGTAGAGGCCACTGGATCATAGTAGGTCCCAGGCTTCATTAGAGGTCCTAGACTGTAGTAGAGGCTCCTTAGTATATCCCAGGCTCTAGTCGAGGCCCTTGGTGGGTGGGGGGGCTCTAGTAGAAGCCCCAAGCTCATATGGAAGGGGCCCGCTTCTTGGATCCTAACAGATTGCTTTCATTTCACGTGCATTGGTGGCTAGAGGCCAGGGTTGAAAACCATGCCGCCTTCACAAATGTAGTTAGTTAGGCCGGGTGGTCGGCCATCATCGCGATAACAGTGTTATCAATTTCACCCGCGCCATCGTCACCACTAGCAAACCCATTACCATCATCATCATCAGCAACGCCATCGACAATCGGCAGGCAGCATCGTCATCATCACCACCATCATCGTCATCATCACCATCGGTATCCTCATCATCACCACCATCATCGTCAACATCCTGTTGTCATTTAGCTCAAACTTTCAAGCCATTGTACATGCCTGCTCAATCCGTTATTGTGTGTTCAGAGATATGCAGATTTCTGTCTAGCCGAAAGCTGCTGTGCGCCCCAGGCGAACAGATGAGATATCACGATGTTGCGCTTTTGCTTCTTAGCATTTTGAAGCTGACGACGTGCGGGGGGGACGAATCGATTCACCCTACCACGTTACGAGTGCAAGTCAAATCATATGTCGCAGAGCAGTGTGGAGATACATCTGAAGGCAATTTCTGCCCGATGTCTGCGTTGAGGCATGTAGTAAATTTCTTCTGCGATGCGAGTGTTCAACCACACCATATGGCTGATATTTCGAAGGAGTTGCGCAGCCATCATAGCTCGAGCTCGAATTGCAGATCTTCCAAGAAAAGATGTCGCGACGAAGATGCTGGTGTTATGGTGCAATTCGGTGCGGGCCACGCTTCGGGGCCAGTTCGAGATTCTACAATCGTGCCCAGGAGCGCGCAAAACATGCATGAGCGGTTGCAGAAGTACAATGACCACAGCATGAACGAGCTTAAGTATCAGTTGTTGCGAGCAGAAGACGACATCGACACCAAGAACCAGCAGATAAACAGACTGCAGCAGGCAAAATGGAAATCGGAACGTCGAGCAGATCGTCTAGAAATGCAGATTGCATGCCTTAGAGATGATCACAACGAGTTGGTTGCGATGACACAATTCAGGAGTGGTCCAGGCAAGCATGTCAGTTTAATCGGTGGCTACACTTTGGCTGTAAAGAAAACTCTTGGTTGTGCTTCTCTTTCTACGACGTGTGCGATGGTGGCTGGCGATGCCCACCAAGGGGGTGTGAGCGACTCCCACACTGTCTCCAGGTTCGAGCATTACCTTTCTCTGGCAAAATATGCGCGGCATCGAGAGCAACACGCTGGTTTGGCACTGTCTGATTTAAATTTCATCGAGTGTTGCTTTGACGGGTCGCAGCAGGAGGCAGTTGAGAAAGAAAAAGTTCATGTGAGCATATTCACATCTTCTACAGTTTCCAAGGAGTCTATCGAGGCTGTGGTTTCAGAGAATGGCGTGTTAGATGTTTCGGCATTGTCGGGCGAAGTATCCACCGTGAAAACAGCAGGTGATCTCCAAGTTGTTCACCACTCCACTGGGGCCGAGACGTACAACTTAGTGGTTTCTGAGCTCAAGAGCGTAGGAGCTCAAACGTGGGAAGACTTTGCACGTCTGGCTTCGCAGGCAGGCGGCGTTGGCATTGGGCCTGCAGTGTTTTGTTTTGGCACAGATGCTGGGCCAGATAATATTGGCATGGCTCGCCGAGTCAAGAGTTCATTGCGCGACTGCCCTTCTGTCATGTATGTGTGGTCTTTTTGCCTGCTCCATCGAGCGCAGCTTGTCGCAAAGGCCATGATCAAGGTTCTCGATAATTGGGAATGGGAGGGTGCAAGTGTGAACGAAATTCCTGCTACCACATATTTCAATGGAGTGTCGAACATAGCTAACCAGTGGAGATCACCTGGGGCCCCATCGAAAATCAAGAGGGCAGCAGAGAACGCGTTTTCGAGCGCAGTGGCAGTGCAGTCTTTCTCTGCTATCCCTGGGCGTTGCCTTCGAGGCCGCTGGCTCTCCATCGACTCTGTGGAACAACTCATTTGCAAATCATCACCTTTCATCGGCAAGGTGTTTGGGAGTTTGTGGGGTTATTATTGTGGTTCAAAGGAACCAGCGCCGATAGCAGATGTGGATCATCCAACTGTGGATCCAACACCTCCGCGAAAGAAAAAACACGACCCAGGGCAACAGGAGGACGAGGATTTCGCACAGAAGCAGAGGTCTGTCAGACGCCTCTCAGCGAAGTTGACGCAGAACAATACATTTATGGCAATGGTGTTTATATCTTCTATCACTCGGCGACCATTGGTTCATTTTCAGCTGTGGGTTGAAAAAGGCTTCCAAAGAACACGCATCTGCATGCGACGAGGCCAAGCGAGCTGGCACAACATACCTCGGGCCAACGCCATTGTCATCTCTGGTTTCTGCGAAGCGGATCGATATTCGAAACGAAATGGTAGAGCTTTTGCTTGATGAACACTGTGCGTTCAAACCGGTGTGGGATACCCTGCCTCATCATCTCTTCCAGCGTGGGAGGCAGCTCATCGTATCTTTACTTTTGGTGTTGGTGGCATCTTGGGACTTTCGTTTCGAGAAAGTGTTTGACGACATCCACTTTTCTATCGTGGCCATGCTAGAGAGTGAGCACGACGAGCCCGACGACCGCAGGAAGGTGATAGCTAGGCGACTTCTGGAGACACCTGATGATAAGTTTGACGGGGTGCCGAGTGCAATGTTTACTGACGTCCCTCTGAAGCTCAAGCGTTGGTATTTCGACAGTTTGCGAGTTGCTCAAGATACTGGGCGTTGCCCTGTACCGCTCTATGCGTTTCTCTTACTGTATAGGGCGCGCCTTCCATATCAAAACCAATCTGTTGAGGGGCATATATCAGTATTGCAATCTATAGCCAAGCGAGGGGTGCGATCCAAACTTCCTGGGGTTTCGGACAGACTGAGGAACAAGATTGGCGATTCTATCAGCGTCAAAGAGGCAGTTGAGTTGCACGCACAGGTTGTGCAGTTCATGGGGACGCAGGAGCATGCCAACAGGTGGTTGGCACGTGTTGCCCCAGTGCCAAGGGAGGCTACAAGACAACTTGATGGAGACTATGCTCGTGATGTCGATGCACTAGCGGTGCGTCTCGAGAATACACTCGTCAACAAGGTGGTTTGTGGTTCTGGTCTTGAGTTCGCATGGAGCTGGAGGGAGTTCGCTGTGGGGTCGCCTGTGTTCCTGATTTGCTGGTCGTATTATTCCAGACAGTTTGTTGCGCATGGCGTTGTTGAGCAGACTCACCCAGGTCAGTTTACTTTCAAGTTTGAAGATTCTGTGCGGACAGAGATGCTGACGGAAGGTGTCATCGCCATGCTTCTTGCTCGTGCAGATCCATTGGGCGCTGTCGAGATGTCGGTGTTTAGATGCCCAGTTGCATGGACTTCAATGGCGACGCCTAGTCTGGAACTAGCCGATCGGAAACACTTCAAAGTGAAGCCTGCTCCAGCCAGGGCCCCTAGGCAGCCTAAGCCTAAGGGTGGGCCTGGGCCTCCTGAGCCTGATGGACCAGTGCCCCATGATGGCGGGGACCACGATGATGGCGACGGGTTGGAACAGGGTCTCACTGAGTTACTGGAAATGGGCATCGACGTGTTGGACGGCGACGATGACCCTGCGGGCGTGGCCGATGACGTGTGTGCTGGCGACATGGACGAGGGAGGAGAACTTCGCGAGCCGATGGACGAGTTGCTGGAGCCAGAGCCTGGGCAGCCAGAAGGCCCTGGCCCTGGCCCAGCGCCCATGACATCACACATGCCTCTTGATATAGCTGCAGATCGGGCGGTCGGGATTGTTGCAGATGTTGCTTCTCTTGTGGCGAAAGGTTTCGCCGAGGTGCGTGGGCTATGGAAGCAGATGGCTGACAACAGGAAGTTACCAGTGCGAGCATATGAAGACATTAGCCTTGTACGAACGAAGGATGGGGAGACTCTATACCTTTATTGGACCAGGGTAGTTGTTGCGAAAATGGGCAGGCGAACCAGTCTGGACAGACGTAATCGCATTAAGACTATTGTTGCTGCCAGTGTCCCTGAGGTGAACCATGCAGAGTCAGAGATATTGATTTCAAGAACTGGTGGGATACAATCTCGTGGGAAGTACAAGTTGGGAGAGACACATTGCATGCCAGCATGGGCAGTGCGATGCAAGTTCTTGGTAGACATAGAAGTATTTGGTGGCCCATGGATGGTCGATTCGCTACCTGCTCAGAATGCAAGTTGCGTTGTTTGCGAAGCTGCTCGGGCAGCTGGTGTGGACCAGCTTGCTGGTGTATCCAGTACAGATTTGTTTGTTTGTTACATGTGCTTGACTTCGTGGCACGAAGATTGTGCCAAGTGCGATGCTGTGACGACGGGCGCCTCGCTTCACACGGATGGACATGGCGAGGGCCGTGACGCCCATCCGAAACCGCATTCCTTCTTGTGCGAGTTCTGTGCTGCCAAGCAGAAGCAGTGAGAAAAAACACAAAAGAAACAACAAACACCAAATAACAACACAAAGACACAACATACACGAACAACAAAGTGAGATCACACAACAAAAACAACGACAATGCAGATAGGGGGTGGATGGTGGTGTGGACGGTGTATGACCTACCAGATGGCACTTGGGTGTGGCAAAGTAGTGGTCGATCATTGGTTACACGGTAGATGGGAGGGGTGGATGGAATAAACATAGAGTGGGGAAGGTGATGTAGAGGCGTTCGCCATTGGCTAAAAAATAGGGCGCCTCAGGAGCTGATTTCCAGCCAGCTGGAAATCGGCATGCTGATTTCCAGCTATGTAACGATCTGGCTGGAAATCAAGATGCCGATTTCCAGCTGGCTGGAAATCGCACCCTGTGGGGGGCTTGTTCGGAAGGCCATTTTGGCAGCAATGCGTTGCACTGCATCGTCACAGTTGGTGCTAACGAGAGGCACGCGCAGGCAGGGATCAGCGTCGATGCTCCCGCCCTGCCTTTATTTTGCTTCGTCCTCGTGCGTCATGGTGATTGTTGCCCTCCGCCGCCTCCTCCTCCTCCTCCCTATCCTCCTCCTCCTCCTCCTCCTCCTCCTCCTCGGGCGAAAAATTGCACATTCGCGCCGGCGTAAATGTGGCCCCTCTTCCTCCTCCACCTCCTCCTCCTCCTCCTCGCGAACGGCGGGGGGCCAGCGTCGGGGGCGAAAAACATTGAGGGGCGATGCTCAGGCAAATTTCAAAAATCTGCCTGAGTATCGCCCTTCAGCGTTTTCGCGAACGGCGGGGGGCCAGCGTCGGGGGCGAAAAACACTGAGGGGCGATGCTCAGGCAAATTTCAAAAATCTGCCTGAGTATCGCCCTTCAGCGTTTTCGCGAACGGCGGGGGGCCAGCGTCGGGGGCGAAAAACACTGAGGGGCGATGCTCAGGCAAATTTCAAAAATCTGCCTGAGTATCGCCCTTCAGCGTTTTCGCGAACGGCGGGGGGCCAGCGTCGGGGGCGAAAAACACTGAGGGGCGATGCTCAGGCAAATTTCAAAAATTTGCCTGAGTATCGCCCTTCAGCGTCCTTCCCCACTTCCAAGCCCCGACTTTGGGTTTCGCGACGATATTTGTTCCTACGCCTCCCGCGGGTGTGGAAATGCTATAAATTCATACATTGAACGTAGGAAAGCGCCATGTGCAATTTTGGGGTCCAAGCGGCCCAGAATTGCACACCCCATGTTTGGTTGAAAACCACGTGTTTTCACGAGTGCGAAGCATGTCTCGTCCGTCGCGCCACGATTTCGTCAGGAAACAAATAGGTTCAGCAGAGGTGCCCCGAAAAGGACCCATTATAGGTTCAGCACAGAGGCCCGAGCTGGGGAAACTGAGGAGACCTGGGGAAACTCCACTGTGGTGGAGTAGGAGGAGAGGGATCAGCATCATCACCGCGCCATCAGCATCAACATCATCAGCATCATCACCGCCATCAGCATCAGCATCATCACTGCATCATCAGTATCAGCATTGACACCGCCTCATCATCCTCCTCTTCCTCCTTGTAGCCGTTTCGGCTCCTGCAGTGCTCGCGCTGGCGACGAGCATCTTACATTGCGAGGTTTGTTCGAACAGCGGAGGCTCCACTGTGGAGCGACAGTAGCGACTATGGCGCTGGTGCCTGCGATGGAGCAGGGCCAGGGTGGCCAAATCCGAGAGATTCGGTGCGACGACCGACGGGATTGCTTCCGTCACATCAAGGATAGGCTCGGGGCAAACTGGAGCGACGTGGAGATGCTTAAGTGGGTCAACGACAACTTTCGTGTGAGCGCGAACCACACCATCAAGCCGACTACCAAGGCCGGCATGTTCGCGCTCGCGAGGCACGCCGAGAATTGCCTCAGGGGCGACAAGGGCTCAGTCGAGAGGAAGCGAACGTCGGTCGAAACCTTTGGACTTCGGCTCGATTGGCGATCGGCACCTGTGCTGGTTCAGCATGCCGACGGGGCCAAAGACGATGAGTTCCAGACGTTGTCGTGGGGCGCCCTCTTCGAGGGGCTCAACGAGGCTATGAAAGCTGATGCGGGCAAACAGAACCGACTAGTGCAAGCCTCGCTTTTGATGGATATCCCTGGCTGCACACTGTACCTTCGGAGTCTCCCGAGGGACTGTGCCAAGTTCCTAGTGCATTGGTACAACAAGGGCAACGACGATATCACATCGACCACCCCCTTGCAGATCTTGGACGGCTGCGCGGTGTACGAGGCAGCTTGGGTCCGCCACAGAGACGGCAAGCATATCACGAAGGATTCCCACACCCAGAAGCAGATCGACGAGGAGAAGCTGCAGCTGGTCAACAACATGTCCGAGAACTACGAGTGGGCCAGGTACCCTGAGTACGAGCGTTGCAGCACCTTCTACAAGGATGCGAACACTATTAAGATCGAGTCTGGGCGGCATGCAGGGTCCACCATCTGGGAGGCCATCTCACAGCGATACAAAGATGAGGTTGATGGTGCAGCCCTGGTCCCAGCGAACTACAAGTTCTGGTTCAAGCTGGTCGCAGACGCCATGAGGATTCTCAAGCGTGATGCCCCCGAGGCTATCGTCGAGATAGCCATGTTGGGATTCCCTCGTGATGGCAAGTTCAAGTTCGTGAGCACCTTCATCCCCGATGGCATCCCAGTTTTGCGAAGCGACGAGGTGCAGGAAAACAACATCAAGGAGCTTATCAGGGACATGTCGGGGACGAAGACAATGGACAGCATCGAGAAGGGCAACTGTGGCACGGCCGCGGCCAAGACTCCGAAGACGAAACTCGTCCCGATGAAGAAGGCGAAGGCGGCGAGAGGCAAGTCGGCCCTCGGACGCGACCCGAACAACAGCGAGCATAATGCGATCACGTTCAGCGACAGCGACAAGAAGATGTTCTGGAAGGTGCTGGAGAAGCAGAAGCTCGGCTTCAACGCTTTGGAAAGGTCGGCACCTGAGCCTGGGGACATGGCAGATTGCTTCTTTCGCGCAGTAATCTATTCCACTCTCGCCTACAAGAAGAAGGAACTGGTCTACTGCGTTGCTGGCAGGCGCAAGAAGAGCAACAGCATCGTGGTCACTCGCCAGCTCTTCACCCTGTATATCTGCAAGAAGAGGAGGCTCCAGCCCAGGATCTCGGACGAGGACTTCCCAATGGGCGACCTCGATGCAGTGGAGAACGAGTTGTTCAAGCAGGGCGATGGCAAGATCGAGCCCAAGTCCATCACCGACTCCTATGTTCGCGATTTGGAGGATACGAATTGCACCAGCTGCAAGGAGCTCCTGAAGTACATCGACGGCAACAAGGTGTTCGAGCGGCCTCCGAATGCGAATCGAGCCATAGTGGAGGCCAGCTTGACTTTGACAAACAAGCTCTTCACCGCGTGCGAGGCGAAGGCGAGTCCCTGGACGAGCCAGAAGGAGTGCTTCGAGGCGCTGGTTCGATTCACTTGCGATGTCCACCAGGACATATTCAGCGATTCGTTCGGCTCGGCCATGGATTTCATCGACGTGGTTCGCAAGCACTCGAAGCAGGGTGTGCTGACGACTACTGATGCGAAGAAGTTGACAGAAGAAGTTACGAGGGACACCTTCAACGCCATGAGGCTCCAAGCTTTCCTGCACCTGATCAGTATCTACAGTGTTCAAATGACTGCTGTGAGCCAGGGGCCGACTGTGGAACACATGCCGTACATCCCGCCCTTGGTCGCCACGTTCATCCAGTCGCTGCTGGTTCTCATCAACAAGAGCATCGTCGACAAAACATGCCACGCCGAGGGTGGCATGCCTCGCGAGATTCGCCAGCTCACCAATGCCATGGCGAGCAAGGAGAGCTTCAAGGACAGCGCAGCAGATATAACATATGAACCATTTGCCCCTACCCTCCTCTCTGTTCTTTGCTCCTCCCCCACCCGGTACCCGGTGTACCTGGATGGGCCCGAAGCCCTCGGGCCCGCCCAATGGTGCATCATCGCACGCTTCCCTTCTGACTTCATTTCTGTCCTGCCTGCCCTCGCTCCCTCAGGGCGCCATGGCCGACTTCATGGGCGAGGCTTTCAGTCAGCACGACTACTGCCTGAAGCACGATGGCCAGCGCTACCAGTCCATGTCGGAGCAGTTCAAGGCGAGCCTCGTGACAGGGGGGCCTGCCAGCATCAATTGGAAGACGGCCTTGCAGAAAGTTGGCATGTCCACCGCTGTCTTGCCTAAAGACACCGAGCTGCAGAAGGCCGACGTGTTCCCCGCCGTGAAGAACGCCACGATCGACATGCTGATGACCGAGTTTGGTAAAACGTACTCCTCCCAGAAGAGTGCCTGGCAGATCCTGCAGCAGCCGATGGAGAGCGTGGTCGCAGCATGGAGCTCCAAGCACGTGGACATGGGGACTGCGATCGTCAGCGCCGATGAGGACGCAAATCGGCAGCAGGAGCAGCCGCCTCGCGAGGAGACTGGGCCTTGTCGATACACCGCGTCTACTTGGAGGTGCATCGCAGGTCGTGATGCATTTTCCAAGTGGTTGTTTTATCGACTAGCCCAGTCGCCTAGGAGACTGTCCAGCTCCACGAGTGGTGGGCCACCCACGCGAGGCTCGAGAGAGAGGATAATGGCTTCAGCGAGGCAGAGATCAAGGAGGTCATCTCCAAGCTGAATATCCACTTCTCGGGGCTAGTGTTCGATGCCTATGGCGGTGCAGTGGCTTGCAACATCGTCGCGAAGAAGGCCGACGCATCTTCGACAGTTGTGCAGAGGCCGAGTTTCATCAGGGAGGGGTCTGGTGGCTGCTCCCTGCCTTTCTGGGGCAAAGTTGTCACAGAGACAACAGCCAGGAGGCTGACGCGATCTACGACATTCTCATTGGGCGATGGCGAGAGGGGCTTGAGGTTGTACCTGGACGGCTCGGGCGAGACTGGATTGAACTCGAAGTGTTGCGTGCCCTACCTCGTCGCCATCATGGCCAAGGAGAAGGACGTGACCGAGGCGGATGAGCAGCAGCAGCAGGCCAAGAAGAAGGCCAAGACCGCCAGGGTCGTGGCAACGCACGAGGTGGTCCACAAGACGGTGGTCATCACTACGAGGAGTGCGGGCGAGTTCAAGTACCAGGTGCCGATCCTGGTCGACGCCACCGACTTCGACGAGCAGGCCTTCCACGCGGCGAACAAGGGCGCCTGCTACAGGAAGCGCACCTCCTTCGACGACTTCCAGTTCGCTGCGGAGTCGAAGCAGGCCTCCAGGGCCACGCATTCGTTCCTCGGCTGAGTTCGTGCTCGGCCCGCTCGGCGCCGCTGGCGCCGCTTCGCTTTCTGTCGGGGGGGGGGGCTGGGCTCGAGCGTAGCTGGGGTGTGAGCACCCATGGCTAGTTATTTTATAATGAGGATATGGATGGATAGGAGGAGGAGGAGGAGGAGGGGGAAGGGGAGGAGGAGGAGGAGGAGGAGGATGAGGAGGAGGGAGGAGGAGGAGGAGGAGGAAGAGGAGGAGGAGGAGGAGGAACTCGAAGTCCAGCCCAGCGCTTTAGCGCCGCGGGGCGGCCTGCCGCGGGCGAGCGGGCGCTGCGCTCACGACGTGCAGCGCGCGGCGGCGTGCTCGTTCATGTCCACATCCCTCCTCCTCCTCCCTCCTTCTCCCTCCTCCTCGTGTTCCTCCTCCTCCCCTCCTCGTGCGCCTCCTCCTCCCCTCCCTCCTCCTCCTCTTCCTCCCCTCTTCCTCCTCATCCCCCCTCTTCCTCCTCCTGCTAATGCTGGTGCTGCTGCTGTCCCTCCATCTTCTCGGAGGTGGTCAGGGTTCGAGGTTTGTTTTACTCGCTGAGTGACCGCCGCCTCCTACTCCTCCTCCTCCCTCTCTCCTCCTCCTCCTCCTCCTCCTCCTCGGGCGAACAATTGCACATTCGCGCCCGCGTAAATGTGACCCTCCTCCTTCCTCCTCTCCTCTCCCTCCTCCTCCTCCTCCTCCCTCCCTCCTCCTCCTCCTCCTCCTCCTCCCTCCTCCTCTCCTCCTCCTCCTCCCTCCTCCCTCCTCCTCCTCCTCCTCCTCCTACTCCTCCTACTCCTACTCCTACTCCTACTCCCTCCTCTTTCCCCTTGCTTGTCCGAGCCATTTTGGTTCAACGCCAACTTGGCTCAAGTTGAAAGTTACTCGGAACGGGAGGACACGCGAATGATAACATAGCGGTTGTAGCTGCAGTGGTAGCGGCAGCTGCGTTGTGAGTTGTAGTGGTGGCATTGAGTCGTTGAAAAACATCATGGGAGCGGGGGTCCGCCTCCTTGGTAGGCCTTGCTGGCCAAGGGGCGCGTTGCGACTCAGATGGAAGAGCGCTCTTTCCAGAAAACCAACAGAAGTAACATACCCCAACCTGAGGAACCTGAGCAAACCTGAGGAACTGGAACCTGAGGAAGAAAAATGTTGGAGGCCTCTTGGGGCGTCTTGGAGGCCTTTTGGGCCGTCTGGGGGCCATCTTAAGCGTCTTGGAGCGATCGTTCGGTGGTTCGGGGCCCTCTTTGACTCTTTTGGCGGTCTCTTGGGTCCCTCTTGGCCCGTCTTGGGGCCCTCTTGAGCCCAAACTAGTCACGCGGGAAGTCGCAGGGGAATCTGGGGGAATCGCGAGAAGTCCTGGTAGATTTGAGCATGTAGGGTCCGGGCCCTCCTCAGGAATGAGGACTGAGGCTCCAGCGATTAGGCACAGGACCAGAGGACACGCCCACTCCCTAGAGCAGGAAGACTAGGGGAAGGCAAAGGAGGGGAAAACACGAGGGCGACACCGACTGGAGCAAAGCGCCGATCCTGGAACGAGGCCATCGCTGCACCAGGAACACCATTTTGAAGAGCCACATCTTCAGATCGAAAAGAGAAGTCTTAAACAAGGAGGATGAGCATGAAGGATGCAAGGGATGCGAGGAGGCAGCGGAGGAGGACGAGGAGGAGGAGGAGGAGGAGATAAGGAGGGAAGGGGAGGAGGAGGAGGAGGAGTCGAGGAGGAGGGAGGAGCGAGGTTGGATAAAGGGATGATCGAATGAACGGGGGGAAGGGAAGAATTCCCAGGCGACGATGAAGCAGTTGGATGACCAGCTCGTCGAGGCTCCAATTTTTTCTTCCCATGCCAAAATGCGAGCTTGCATGGCCTTGCAAAGGAATCATGTGACTCGCGTTAGGCTCTCTTTCACGAGGCGGAATTGAACAACGAATAGCAAACAAGCAATCCGTCAAGCGAGCGCCACGTTGTACCACTCCCACAGTAGATCGAATAAGCCTACGGCGCATCACCGCCGCCCCCTGTCCTCTGGAAGTGCCGATGCGGCCAAACGTTGGGCCGAAGTCTGGCCAAGTTGTCGGACTGTGTGTTCCAGCAAACGTTGTGGAACCCCTTGGGGGGACATTTGGGAGAGGAAGAAAAAGGAGGAGGAGGAGCAGGAGGAGCAGGAGGAAGAAGAGGAGACATGGATTGAGGCCCTGTGGGGGGGCCTCCTGGGGGGCTCCCTGGGAGCCTTCCAGGGGGCTCCGTCTCGCCCCGGGCCGCGGGTGCGCGCTTCTGGGGAGCTCTGCGAGCGCCGCGCCTCTGCCCGTGAGCTTCCCGGCGGGCCTGCGCGCCCCCCGCGCCCCGCCGCCGGCCAGGCGAAGCAGAAGCTGGCCACGGCGCCCGCAGGGGGGTCGGAGCCCCGAGTCAGCAGGGTCGGGGGCAGTCGGGGAGATACACACTCGCGCCTCATGGGCCCAGACCGGAGTCACCCACCGCACTTGTCCTGGATAGCTCGGGCGTCCAGCCCTCCGAATTATCCAACCCTCAGGAATGATCATTCGCGCCTCGGCGGCCCAGACCGGAGTCACCCCAGACCGCAGTTATCCCAGAGAATTCGGGCACCCGATGGGGGGGCTCGCTGCGACTCCTCAGGTTCGGTTCGATTCGGTTTCGGTGGCCTCCTACTTCTTTTCGGTTTGGCCTCGAACTCCGATCCGGTGTCCGATTTGTTTCCCCAATCAGGTTTGCCTAAGGGGTTCGCACTTGGATCACGGTTGGTGCCTCGGGGGGGTACTTTGCCCGTTGCTCGGAGGTTCTCGGAGGTTCCCTGGGTTCCTTGGGCTCCCCGAGTGCCTCATGCCAAGCATTGCCACGAAATTCCAAGCAATGCAAAGCAATGCAAACCAATGCAAGGCAATGCCGAGCACTGCGTCCATGCAATAGGACGCTTTCCCCTAAATTGGGTCGCGCCGGGTTCATTTTCACGGAAGCCCTGCTGGCCTGGCGAATTTTTTGCCGATGCGATTTCTCCCAATTCGGCGGCGGATTTCCGCCGATCCGATTCGTTTCGATCGCCGATCCGACTCGTCGACTCGATTTGGGGCGCTCCTGCCCGGGGGGGGGGCTGGCGGGGGGGGCAGTCAGTCCCAGACCTCCCCAACAGGGAGCACAAGCATGGAGTAAGGTCCCTAATAGCTTGACGACTTTTCGCTAATCGTCTAGTGGCAATAAGCCGCATGATTCAAGGTATATGCAGATAAATCAAGTCAAGTCCGAACAAACCCAGCTATAGCCACAGATTTCCATGGAAATTATGAGAAAATCATGTCTGGTCCAGCGCGAGTCGAGGGAAGGCAGAAGTCGTCAAGCTCTTAACGAAAGACGGGTGGATTAGCGACGCCGGTCCCGCTTCCGTACAGAATCGGCGCGATCCATCGCGAAATGAGGCGGCATTGGCGCCATGTTTCGGGCGTTGTTTTCCCCGATCCGTGGATCTGGCACTCTCGTCCCTCGCCAGATCCACGGATTCCTAAGCCATTTTAACGCGTGCCCGAAAATGGGGTCCGAGACGTCGCCGGTGCGTCACCGATGCATCGGCGATGCATTCACCATGCGGCGCGATCCTTTGACCCCCTCTATTGGGACCCCAATTAGGAGGCCTCCAGACAGGCTCAGGGGGGACGCAACGTAAAGAGTGTCCCCTTCGCAAGATACAGGTTCGAAGCTTTCGGGCATTCTCGTCGGCCCTCGGCGGTTCTCCAACCTCGGGCTGCGTTCAAGCAGCTGCGCCTCGACGAGAGTGTTCCAGGGGTGCCCGACTCTTCGCGAGCGACCACCAGAGAGCCAAGTTATGACCCGAACGCCAGGAATGCATACGTGAGGGGACAGGCTCACGGGGGTAACACAACCAGCCCGCTCAGGAACGTGCAGTTCCTTTATCGTGGGCGTATCGCCGATGTGTCGCCCACTCTAGGTCGATGTTCCCTCCCTGGGCCAGTCCACCCCTATCGTTCCCCCTCGGTGGGCGACGGCGACGGCGTCGTCGTCGGCTCGGTCTTCGCCTGGGGGCAAAAGGCGACACTCGCATTCGCTCTCGGAGGTCCGCGCGGATCTCTTGGGGTCGGCGCCGGGCCACCCTTCCCGCAACGAGCGGGGGAAGGGGTGCGGGGGTGGGGGGCCGTGGGGAGGGGGGCCCCGGGCCGACGCAAAAAATCCGCGTGGACCGAAGAACGTTTATGTTTCTGTTCGCTGGCCAACCTCGTTCGACAACTGTTAACATGGCTTCCAAGGCCCGTGCATCCTTACCGCGCATCCTGGTTACACGGGTTGACTGCAATCGGTTCAGAGGTTTCGGGATGTCTTTTTGGGCCTCCAGGGAACTTCGCAGCCACGGCTGGGTACCCGTCGAGATTCTCGTCAGAACGCTCCCCGGGACAGGTCGGCGGGCCGAGTTATTCGGGGATCGTGACGACGACGACGGCGGCCACGAAGACGACGACGACGACGATGACGACGACGACGATGACGCTGACTGTGACGACGACGACGACGGCGGCGACGACGACGACGGCGACGACGACGACGGCGACGACGGCATCGACGATGACGACGGCGGCGACGACGACGGCGACGACGGCGTCGACGACGATGACGACATCGATGACGACGTCGACGACGTCGACGACATCGATCGCTCATGCCCCGCGGGCGCCCCCCGAGCGGGGCGGCCCCGTTCGTGGGTGGGCGAGGCGGAGGCGCGCTCGAAGGAGCACCTGGAGGACCGCTGTCCCACCGACGGCGCGGTGTGCCAGAGGGTTCCAGGTTCGGGGGCCTCGGGGCTCAAGAGACGGGGGTCAATGCAAACTGAGGTCGGTCAGAGCGCCGGATCTTGCAGGATCCTGCAGGGCCAGGGGTGCACTGACCTGGGTTTGGGCGCTGGATCCTGCAGTATCTTGCAGGATCTTGCAGGGTCCTGCACAACCTGCCTGACCCAGGTCTGGATTGACCCGGGTCAGAAGATCCCCGAGGGCCGACGTTCTTGTTGGATGTTCGGCAGCGGGGGGGCAGGAAGCTCGGAAGTTGATGGAAGCCCCACACCACCAGGTCGACAGGCGATTTGCCCTCCTTCGGATCTCGAGAGGCTGTTGCGGGTGCAGTTTTGCCGGCCTTCTCCTGCCGGTCCGGTCCCAGGTCTTTTTCCTTAGATGGCGTTTTGCGAAATGGGTTGCTCTCTACCCCCGATACATGGAGAGGGGATTCGATGATGGCAGGAACCTAGCCCGAAAGGGATCCTGAACGGCCTCTGAACTACAACTGACGGCCCAAATGTTGAAAGGGTCCACGTTTCCTCACCCTCCGATTGACCCCCTCCGTTACGAAACGCCAGCACTGTGGGGCGGTTTTTGGGCCCTCTGAAGGCCTCCAGGGGTCTTTGGAGGCCTCTGGAAGCCTCCGGGGATCTCGTGGGGATTCGGGGGCCTCCAGATCGGAGGGGGTGAACGCAGCACCACCACCACGAGCGTACCATTTCAAGCGAGCAGGTCCACGATGTCCCCCTGAGCTGGTAATCAGAGATGCCTCGAACAGAAGAGGGGGACCACACCACCAGGCGGACCCTCTGTGGCTCCTCGTGATGGTGTGGGGGCTGTCGCCTTACCTTTTTTTGTGGAGTCGGAGATCGACCACTGGACCTCTCCTGGTGTGCGTTGTGATGGGAATTTCCACGCGGATCCAGCCGTGGCCATGAGGGCGCCTTAGGATGACCAAAGACGTCCAGAGAGCGAGCCTCGCAACTCGACCCCTCGAAGTTCAAATCTCGAACCTCCTCGGCCCTTTCGACCCCGGCCTCGGGGGGCGGGGGGGAGGAGGGGCAAACCTCCTGCGCGGGTGGGGGGGGGAAGATCGCGCCCTCTCCGGGGCGCGGCGGCCGCGCCTTCGTTTTTTCTCGGGGGGGGCTTGCTGGGCCTCTGGACTCTTGGCTCTTGGGCCATGGTGCTCGATCTCTCGAGCCCCACGGGGCGAGTGAGGAGGAGGAGGGGGGATGCAGACACGGATACGGAGACTGAGCTATCAACGGAGCAAGTTCCAAGTTTGATACCAAGGGAGCCGGAGACTCCCTGGCATCAGGACTCACAAGATGGTTGTCCCGATGGTTGTCCCAATGATTGTCCCGATGGTTGATAGATAGATAGAGGTTGTTAGATGTATGGCCGCTCAAGGAGCCAAGGGATCGTTAAGGCTTCCCAAGGACGAGTGCGGCCATGGCCGCACCTGGGGCAACGTATCCCCCACCCTACCTCTATCACCCTCCACTCGTCCCCACCCCAATCTCATGCTCTTAGTTCTCCTCTTGGGTCTATGTCTTATTCGGGCCTCCGGGGTGAGGGATCAGGGAGGAGGAGTAGAGGAGGTGGGAGGGGGTACGGCTAACCCATGCCCTCTCGGGGGCGCCCCCTTTAGCGACACTCTGGGTGGTAGGTCCGCGGCCTCTGGGGTGGGGTCTTCCTTCTGGCGCCCGGACGGACCTGCCACCGGCCAGAACATCCAGATCGGGGGCGGGAGTGTACAACCCTCCTCGTCTCACATTCGCCATGGGGCGGTTGGGTCTCCGGACCTTTCCCCAGGCGAAGGGGCGGGGAGCGGCGCCGGCGACGCCCGTGGTCCAGGCGCGCCGGCTGGCGAACGTTTTATGTCGGGGCCCTTGGAAGTGTGCTCTTTGGACCCTTCGACACCGGCAGGTAGGACACGCTGTCAACGTAGGAATTTGCGTCGCAGAGAGGACCGTAGGAAAGCTAGGAAGAGGGAGAGAGCTAGGAAACGATCCCAGGCGATGCGCAACTTGTCGCTTCTACGTAGGAATAAACGAAAGCACCAGGACATCACCCGTTATATCCCGGGGGGCGCCTGGAATACCAGGCGTTTCGGGGCAGGCGATCAGGCCATGAACCAGAAAATCAAGGCAGAATGTCTGTTCACGCTGATGAGCACTCGGCGGTGGCAATTTTGCCTGCTCTCCGATCTTGATTTCCATAAAAACGGGGTCCGGGAATATGAGTATGGGGGAATTCAATGGACTGTAGGGAAGGTAGGGATTGCATTGAGAGGGGAGTTGGCTAGGGAGTGGAGAGATGGGGGGGAGGATGTGGTTGTGAAGGGAGGACAGGAAAGGAAGGGGACCAGGTGCATGGCTGTCATTATCCCGAGGGTGGGCCGCCGTCGTGGCCTGACCCTCCTGGCGGTGTATGCTCCGTGCTCCGGAAGTAAATGTGCTCGTGCTCGTGAGCGCTTCTACGATGAGCTTGTGTTCGTGGAAGCAAAAAGCAAGGGGAAGGATAACCTTCTTGTCATAGGGGGGGATTTCAATGCTGAGGTGGGCCGCCGGGTCACACCCGACGATCACAGCGTTATCGGTGCACATGGCCCCCCTAGGCTCACGGATTCTGGCCGGGAGCTCAGAGCGTTCTGCCGTGGCCAATACGTCGTCATGAGCACGGTGTTCCGCCAGAAGATGGCGGCCACGTGGTGGCACGTACGTTATCGTACTGCGCACCAGTTGGATCACTTTCTTGCTAGGCCCCGCGATTGGTGGAATTTCACGGGATGTAAAACCCTGCACTTTGGGCAGGGCGGGCTCCAGGGTGCTCGCCGCTCTGTCAAGCGGCGTCGCGAGCAGGCTGACGATCTGTGGACTGTCAGGGAGGACGGCGCGGTGGCCTGGTCCCCGTATACGGACCACGAACCAGTTGAGATTCACTTGCGTGTCAAGGCGTCTCGCTCGAGTCAGCCCCGAGGGGATGTTGCTCCCCCGGCGGTTGCCCGGCCGGACTACGGGAGTATGGTGGGCCCGACTGCAGGGGCTAAAACCAAGAGGGAACGGTTCGCCACCACTTTGACGGCTCGGGTCTTGGCAGTTGGCCGCCCCTTAGAGTGGCGAGAGATCTGCTCAGTCGTTCAGACGGTCGCGCTGGAAGTTCTTGGTAAGAAGCCCAAGAGGCACCAAATCCCGTGGTTACAAGGCCACGAAGCGGAAAAGAAAACTTTGGATGAGGAATTGGAACGGGCCAGGATGAAGTGGGCTCTGGCGCCGGAGGAGGAGGCCGCAGCTGCCCTCCTTGCCAAAAAGGAAGTTGCGAGTCGCCGCCGCAGGGGGCTGCGGTCATGGGAACGCGTGTACTGGCAGGGAGTGGGCGCCCGTGCGTCGGAGGCAGCGCATCGTGGGGACCAAGGGGAAATCTTCCGTTTGTTCAAGGAACTGCGGATAAGGCAAGGAGATTGCCATGATTCCGGCCGCTGGAGCGCCCGCAACGTCGAGGAAGAGCGTGAGGCTTGGAGACGACACTTCGAGAAGATCTCCGGCGACGCCGGGGCGGTCGCTGACAGGGTCTGGCAGCATGTGCCCTGTGTGCCAGCGCCAGCATCATGGCTCGACCGGGAGCCCACCGATATCGAGCTCGATCGATGTGTGAGCAAGATGAAGACTGGCCGCCAACCCGGGGAAGACTGCTTTGTGGCCGAAGCGCTCAAATATGGGGGCCCGGCTATTCGAGCGGAAGTATATGGCACCGCGAAGAGGATGTGGTCTCTGGCGGCCACCGCCGTCGAGGGGGGGGGGGCCGAAGCGTGGCCGGCAGAGTGGCGGGTCGGCCTCGTCGTCCCGTTATGGAAAAGGAAAGGTTCGCTAAAGGATAAAAACACTTGGCGGGGTATCATGCTTCTTTCGGTGGGCTCCAAGCTCCTCGCTCGCGTGGTGGCGTCGAGAGTGTCAGAATGGTCAGAAGCATGATTGGGGGAGGAACAATCGGGCTTCCGCCGGGGCCGGGGCGCGGACGATGCCCTTCAAGTTGCGCGCCGGCTGGTCGAGGAGGCGTCGGCGCTCACGGAGGAGGTCGTCATTCTGGCTTTCTTTGATATTGAAAAAGCATGCCCCCGGGTCTGCAGAAGCGCTCTGTGGGAGGTGCTCAGAAGAAGGGGATGCCCCCAGGGCCTGATAAACATCTGCAAAGCGCTACGCGAGCATACTGGGTACAAAGTGCGGGTCTTGGGCGGCGTCTCCTCCCCGCGGTTTCCTCGTCGCGGGTTGCGGGGGGGCTGCCCTTCCAGCCCTCCGTTATTTAATGTGTTTCACGATGCAGTGATGAAGGGCTATCGTTTGCGGCGCAAGCGGCAGGCGGAAATCGCAGGAATGTGTCCCGGAATCCCTTGGGAATACCAAGTGGACGGCCGTTTAGCAAAGCGGGCCCGGACCCGCCACCAGAGTGTGGGGGCATCTAGTTTTGCCAGCACTCAGCGCACGACTGTTATTGGGGACATAGGCTTCGCCGACGATACCATGATCGCTGGTTTAGCCCGTGAGATGAAAACGGCGGAGCCACTACTAGTCACCACGATGGAAGATTGGGAGGAGAAGGTAAACAAGGGCAGAACTGAACGGCTTCGTTTGGGAGGCGGCCGCAGGGGGCCTTACGATGTTCGCGCGGAGTTCGAAGTCCCTTCGCTCCGTCACATCGGGGGCATCCACGGGGAAAGCGGCTCTCAGGCCGAGGACGCAGCGAAACGGGTTGCTGCGGGCAATGCTATGGTCCGTGCTTTGGCCAAGGGGTGGTCTCTGGGGACTGCCCATGGCCGTGGGCGCGGCAGCGGGGTGGGCATCACCACTCGGTTACATGTCCTTCACGCGTGTGTGGTCTCGTCTATGCTCTCGGGCGCCCGATCCCGATCCTGGTCGAAAGGTGAGGTGCGGCAAATTCAGAGGGTCGCCAACTATGGGGTCAGGCGGGCCTTCGGCCTTGACACTTGGATTATGATGGACCTTTCTATGAAAGATGTCGATTTGTATAGATCGGCCCAATGGAGGACCATGGAGGACCATTTGTTCCGTCTTAGCATGCAATGGCTGGGACGCGTCGCCCGCATGCCCGTTTGGCGCCGGCCCAAACAGGCCCTTTTCGGCTGGATAGCCGGACGCAGTAGTGAGGAGCGAAGCAACAGAATGTGGCAATACAATTACCTGCTGGCCGGCGTGCGTAAAATGTCGATTCACGAGATCGATTGGTTCCGACGTGCGATGAACCGGAAAGGGTGGGGGAGCGCCCTCGCCAGGGCCTCCCCGGGGCCCGAAAATTGCCCTGAACATGCTCGGGCCCTTGATAGATGGCAGCCGGGTGACCCCCTCCCTTTCCTCGTTACGCAGGATGTGGGATCTGGTGGTTGTGGGGCCACCGGTAAGGGGGGGGGGGGGTGCGGGTGGGGGAGGAGGGGGAGGGGCCCCCCCCCCTCCCCCTCCCCCTCCCCCTCCCCCGCCTGCTGCGGCCAACCGCTGCGAGTGCCCAGTTTGCCGGCAGTCTTTTCGGACGGGTAACCAATTGAAGTACCATTATGATGAATGCCATTCGGTGCGGGACCCGGAGGTGGTTACCAGCATTGCTCATCGTTGCCCGGACTGCAAAGAGTTCTTTGGCAAGCAGACCCGGTGCCACATGCAATCGTGTCCAGCGCGCCTCGAGAACCGGCGGGGGCTGGAGGCGACGGCAGGGCAATGGGTTGATGTGGTAATAGGCCCACACCCGGCGCCGCCACTATCCTGGTGGATAGCCACGGATGGCTCGGGCAAGGACGACGAGGCGGGTTGGGGGGCGGTGATTTTCCGGTACGAGGGCCCCGACACTCCAGGCATGGTGCCGGACTTCGTTCTGCACGCCCCTGTGATCACTCAGGCGTGGGGCCATCGTTGGCTGGGGGCGCGCGCCCGGACCAATAACACCGCCGAGCTCTCGGCTATTGGTGAAGCATGCCTGTGGTTGCTTGAGGGGGCCCCAGATGACGGCACCGTCCCGGTGCATTTTCGGTTCGATTCTTTCTATGCTGCCAATATGGCGAGGGGTATCTGGGAGCCGAAATCTAATGAAGAGCTGGCAGTGGCGGTCCGGGAAGTGGTCGAAAAGGTGGAAGCGCGACGTGCTTTAACGTGGGAACACGTTTATGGCCACACCGGGGAACATGATAATGAGCTGGCGGACAAGGCCGCCGAGTTGGGCCGGTTGGGCCGCATCTCGGCCGCGTCGCGTCGCCTCGCAGCCCCCCCGCCAGCGGCGCGGGATTTTGCATGGAACGATACGGACTTTTGTAAAAAGTGTGAGGCGCAGGTGTTAGCTAAGGATATAGTCTGGCACGTCCGCCGGTGCCAGGCCGCGGGACAGGCGATCCCTCCCGGGAAAGCCAAATGTCGAAAGTGCGGGGCGCTAGTCAAAGAATCGTGTCGCTTCGCGCGCGAGTCCAAATGTAGGGGCAACGATCTGGCCAATCGCACTTGTCTGAAGTGCGGCGAGGTCTTCCCGGCCCCGCCGGACGGCATGTTGAGCCGCGCTCTTGGGGTTCATGAGACATTTTGCAAGGGCCCTTCGGCGGGCGCGGGGGGCGCCGCGGGGGCCGTGGCTGCACCAGCGGGCGCTGCAACACCTAAGGCGGCACCTAAACGCCCGGCTGTTGCCAGGGCATCACCCAATGCTCTGGGTGCAGGTAGCGGGCTGGCTAAGGCCAAGCCTAGTGCCAAGGCGAAGGGGAAGGCCACGCCCCGCGTCCAGGCGCCGCGGGGCCTGCCCCGCCCGGCGTCAGCTAAGGCTCTGGCTCGTGTCCGGGCTAAAGCTAAAGGTAAGGCCAAAGGCAAAGCCCGCTCTCAAGGTTGAACGCCGTTTTGGTGCGTTTGGTCTTCTGTCCGGCGTTTGCGGGACAAGCTCGCAACCGCGTGCGTCGTTGTTACCCGGTGCCCGGGCCCTCCCTGCCCTTTTCCTGTCTCTGTTCTGTCTCCCTCCCTCCCTCCCTCCCCCTTTCTCCCTCTTTTGGTGCTCCTTCTCCCCCTCCCCCGGCCTCCTCCCCCTCCCCCGGCCCTCGGTGGCGACGACGCTCGCGGTTGAATGGCTGCGCTGCCAGTGTTGGTGTTTCCACGCCACGCTCTGCCGATGGCGGGTTCCCCCGACCATCCGGGGGCGGCAGTTAGGGGGGGCTCGCCCTTTCCGTCTGCCAGGCCACCGGTTTCTACCGTGTGGCCAGCCGCCCCCGTGCCCCACGCAGCCGGGGCTGAGCTTGTTGGTGTTGTGGTGATTTTGTGAATATGTGCAGTTACTGGTTCGTGTTTTGGTCGTGTTTGTGTTTACGTCCTTCTCTTGGCCTCCACATCCACTCCCCCTTGTTTATGTGAGGCCAAAGTCAGAGCCCGCGTTCAAGGTTGAAGGCTGCTTGGTGCGCTTGGTCTTTTGTCCGGCGTAAGCTTGTGTTGCGGGACAGGCTCACAACCACGCACGTCGTAGCTACCGGGGGCCCGGGCCTTCCCTGCCCTGTGCGTTCTCCTTCTTTGTTCCTCCTTGTCCTCTCCTTCTTTGTTCCTCCTTGTCCTCCCCCCCCTGCCTCCTGCCCCTCCCCCGGCCCTCGGTAGTGGTGACGTTCGTGGTGGCATGGCTGCGCTGCCAGTGTTGGTGTTTCCACGCCACACTCTGCCGATGGCGGGTTCCCCCGACCATCCGGGGGCGGCATTTAGGGGGGGCTTGCCCTTTCCGTCTGCCAGGCCGCCGGTTTCTACCGAGTGGCCAGCCGCCCCCGCGCCCCACGCAGCCGGGGCAGATCCTGTCGGTGTCGTGGCGGACTAGCGTTCATGTGCAGCTTCTGGATCAGTTTTTGAGGTCGTGTTATGTTTCACGTCCCTCTTCTTTTGGCCCTTACATCCACTCCCCCTATTTCTCCAGGCACACGGTCTACGTCCCTCTCTTGGCCCATGCATCCACTGCCCCTATATGTCCAGTCACACGGTGTGCTCATGCTTACACTGTTTATGACGTCGTTGCAGTCACGCGGTGGATCATGATCATTCTGTCCAGGACTTCATGCCCGCGGCGGGTGCTCAAGCCCAGCACCGCGCAGCGACCCCCTCGGACAGCGCCCCCGGCGGCCGACCGCCTGCCCCGCCCTGCGCCCCGCCGCCCAGCCATGAGCTCCCGCGCCGAGCGTCGCGACCAGGTGGACAGCCGGCTCGGCAGCTTGGAAGAGGCGGTGGGGCGCCTGGACGCCGGCTTCGCCAACTTGCGCAGCCGCGTCGAAAGGCTCGAGAAAGGCACCCGCTTGGTGTCAGTGGGCTTCCTTGGAGCCTGCGAGACCGCGTGGAACCGCCGTGCGGCTGCGCAGCAGTTTCGCGAGCTGCGCCAGGACTGGCCGCGGGCCATGTCAGAGGAGGTGGCCCGCCACCTTGGACTGCAGTGGCCGCTGAGCCCGAGTGCGGAGGGCGACGTGGAGAAGGCGGCTCAGTCGAGCGCCCTGGCGGCGATCGAGGAAACGCTGTCGATGGACGGGGTGCTCCTGGGAGTATACTCCCAGGACGGGTGGAGCGAGGCGGCGGGGCGCCGCGAGCGCCTCCCAGGTCGATTCAACCTCGTCCTCGACCCAGGGTTCGATGCGGGACTCGTGAGGAGCAAGCTGCGCGTACTGGACCGCCCTCTTCGGAGGGCGTCCGGTCTCGCGGTGGGTGGCGTGCCCGCGCCCGCCCCGGGCCCGGGGCAGCAGCCGCCGCGGCAGCTGCTGCTCTGGGCTGAAAAGACGAAGACGGAGAGGGAGAAGGGCCAGAAGGGCGGCGGCAAGGGCGGGGGCCAGGCCAAGGGCGGCAAGGCCAAAGGCGGCAAGGGCCGGAGCAAGGGCAAGAAGGGCCACGACCACGGGGTGCTTCGGCGCCCGGCCGCGGCCCCAGGAGGCGCGGGAGACGGCGCAGGAGCGGGGGCGGCGGCGTCTGGGGCGGCCCCGGCGGCGGCCGCGGCGCCGGCGGCGGGCGGCGGCGGCGGCGCCGCGCCAGCGGCCGGCGGGGCGGCCCCCATGGCCGTAGACTCCTGAGCTTGCTCACGGAGCCATGAGGGGTGAGTTCATCGAGCTCTCGCAGCTCCGAGGGGTGATTTCTGTTTCGAGCTGACGCAGCTCCGAGGGGTGAATCCACCGTGCCTGGCCGGCACGACGAGGGGTGATGTACCGCGCTTACCCAGCTACGAGGGGTGAAGTACGAATTCAATGCATGACACAAGTGGCCGGGGATCGAACGATTTGTGTTGCTGTTGCCTCGCGCGAGAGCTCTCTACCCTGACAGGTGCCCCGATCGCCTCGACCCCCCCCCTGGGCGGGGCCCTGGGGGGAGGGGTTTCCCCTTCGGGCCTCCCGGGGCCTGGGCCCGGGGGGGGGGCGAACATCGCCCACGGCAGTTTGCGCCTCGCTGGACGAACGGACTCCTTGGAGGGCGGTTCGTTTTATGTACCTAGCGGGGCCGCGGTGTGTGGTGTTCGCCGCTGGGGCGGCCACCCGCTCGGTGTCCGTGCCTGCGCTGCCCGCGGTCGGGTTGCTTCTGTGTGCTGGGCATGTGTGTATGGTGTGGTGCGGGCATGTGCGGAGTTGCCATTGGGCGATGAGCACGATCGTGACACGACGTCCCTCCTCTTCCCCTGGCTGGCCCCCCCTTCCGGTCGGGCCCCCCCCCCTTCCCTTCTTCCTCTCTGGCTTTTTGTCCTCCCTCCTCCTCCTCCTCCTCCTCCTCCTCCTCCTCCTCCTCCTCCTCCTCTCCCTCCTCCGGGGGTCCCGGCCGGGGGGGGGCCAGTCAGGGCCGCTTCCCTACC
>CAUYUJ010017582.1:47500-77500 GCA_963575745.1 Prorocentrum cordatum
TGTGGGATGGGCGGGAGTCGTAGGAGGGAACGCTACGGCTAGCAGCGTGGAGCGGGACGCTGGCGAGTTGTTATCTTCCCCCCGGCCCCCCCGCCGCCTCCTGGGGGAGAGGCTTGGGCCCTCCTCAGGCAATGGAAGGCCAGAGGCCATGCCTGCATCGAAGCTCCAGTGACCTCGGCCGCTGGGGCTCCTTTGGCACCCGTGGTCTTGTGCACCATTTGCGGGTCCATCGGCCAACCTGGGAGTTCCTGGGGTCGGTGCTCTCTCGAGTCGGACCGCCTGGGGTCCCGGTCCCCAGGCCGCGAGAGGCAGTTGGATTGGACATTGCAAGGCAATCGCCCATCCCGCAAGGAGTGCCGAGTCGGGGCAGCGCGTTCGCTGCCCGAAGACTCTGGCCTCGAAGTTAGGCCTAGGAGGGGTGCCTGAGCTTGGACCCAACCCCGCTGTTGAGCGGATCGGGGTCGACCTCATCCGAGGCCTTGCGCTATTCGGGTTTTTTTCCCGCGCTCAGGCCGATGGGCTAGAGCACCTGGTCCTTGACAGGAACGCCGCGTGGGGCCGTTCCCTCAGATGACGGTTTTGATTTGGTTTATGGTTGATGCATGTTTAATGTGGAGGCACCTTCAGCTGGTGTGGGTCTCCTCCTCTGTCTAGCTCTGTGAACGTGATTGCCTGTCCAACAGTCTCGGCCGCTGCACGGCAGGATGCAGAGAAGAGCGCGCACGTGTGCTGTGCTCTGTCCGTTGCCGTGCTGGCCCAAGCCTTTCAGAGAGCGGCGACCGTATGCTTCAAAACTTTGCCACCCAGTCAGGCTTCCTCGCGGCAGGGCAATTTGCGGTTGATTGGGCTCGGCACATCGCCAGCGTGGTGGCGGAGGCGGGCCAACCGGCGGCAGCGGCGGACCAGTTCGGGGCACACGCGCGCTCCTCTTGCTGGTCTTCAGCATAGGCGCGCTAGTGGGCTGCTGCTGCCGCTCGGTGTGCGCACTGGCGGGCAGCGCTGCCTGGCGTGGCGCTGGCGCTGCGGGCTGCAGCGCGCGTTCTGGTGCAGTGGCGGGCGCAGGAGGATTACCAATTACGTCTTCTCCTGCGTCCTGCCGGCGTCACCGAGTACGAGCGCGAGCTCAGGACTCCTCCGGCAAGTTCGACGAGTCCAGTGTGGATGGCGGCCACTCCCGACGAGGACATCTATCCGCACGAGCTCGAGGTTCCGCCCTTGCACGCGGTGGCCCCGTGCGATCGGATGGGCCAGCCGCGATGGCGCGACCGAGCCGGAGGATCGGGCCGCCTGGTGGCCCGCCCGACGCGCGGCGACCAGCGGCTTGCTCCGCCCCCCGCGTTCATGGAGTTGTTTGAGTCCTGCGGCGCGGCGGCGCCGGAGGCGGAGGAGGCGACAGCGCTGGCGCCGAAACCCGAGGACCCGACGGCGCTGGGTGGGACAGCGACTCCTTCTGAGGGCCTCGGGCGAGGCTCGGGGAGGTTGCCCGCAGTTGGCAGCCAGCGCTGGTCCATCGCGGCTAGCGAGGACGACGGCGACGTGAATGTGCTCGCCGACTTCGAGAGCTGCGAGTGGCACGCTATGAGCGGGGGGCTGGCCCTCGCTAAGGCGGGGGGGAAGTGTTACTTAGTGGAGGCGGTGACGGAGAAGGAGGCCGAGAGCTCGATTGACGCCCGCTCGATGCCGATCTTGCACGGGCTCGAAGGCGAGAGGGGGCGGGTGTTCAAGAACGCGGCGCGCGGCATGACAGAGACGGCATGGCCGGGGGGGCCAGTCAAGGGGCCGCGCACCGCGCTGCGGTGCGTCCGCTTCCTCGCTGAGCAGGACTCGCACCCGCGCGCCCGCCACTCCGAGTGGCGCGCGGAGTGCGGCCTCGGGCCCTGCAGCATCGGCGTGTCGGACCACGAGTTGGCGATGCGGGCGCTGGAGCTTGGCGCGGGCGTCGACCCGCTCAACCTGTCCGAGCTGTCGCTGGTGGAGCTCCTGGTGCGCCGCGCCCAGCTCGCGGAGCGGCGCCGCCGGGAGCGGCTGCTGAAGAGCAACGGCGACGAGTATTTGGAGGGTGAGTACCTGTACATCGGGACCTCGGAGGCGAGGGGCTCGCTGATGATGTGCCCGGCGCTCGTGGAGCACGTCCAGGCGGAACTCCACAAGGAGGCGACGCTCGTGAAGGAGAAGCGGGAGCTTCGCGAGGAGAGGGTGCCGTCGCGCGGCCAGGGCTCGGGCAGCGGCGGCGATAAGGCGCTGCAGGACAAGGTGGCAGCGCAGGCGGCGGAGATCGGCAAGCTCCAGGCGAAGCTGAAAGGCCCCCAGACCGGCAAACCAGATGCCGGCGGGGCCGGGGGCCGATAGCTCATGGCGGTCGCTCGGGAGCTGCTGCCCTGCCCTGTGCCCGCGCCCGGCCTTGACTGGGACAGCGGGGGCTGCCGGGCGGTGCGCTCTCGAGCTCGGCAGCGTCCGCGCGCTGCGCGGTGGCTCTCAGAGGCTTTGCACGCTGCCAATTCATTGCGCGGACATGGAGAGCCACGACAGGATCTCCAGGCTTCGTGCGCGCAGCTCGCGGGCATTGACCACGTCCGCGAGATCGTCCAGGAGGCGGGCCCTCCGCCTTTTTCAGGGGCGGCAGCTCGCGCCGAGCTGTGCTCTCACTTGCCGGGGTATGCAGTGCAGAAGACACCGTGCGCCGAGCCTCCTACTCCGAGGGGCTGGTCTCCCTGCCGACCATGGGCGGCCAGTGCGTTGGCGCCGACTGCTTGACTGGTCGTGCTCTTGAGCTGTGGGTAGGATGGCAGAAGCATCTTCTACGCGAAGGAGGGCCACCTGACGGACCTCGACTTCGACCTTTCTCCGATCCGAAATTAGCGCAGTGCAATCAGACGTACTCTCGCTTCATTGGGGAGCTGCTCGTCAGAGGCCTGATCGACCTCGGCGAGCGGACCGAGGCTACGGTGGGCATCTTCTTTGTTTTCAAGAGCGACGAGCGGTCCCTCCGCATGATCGCAGGTTTCGACCTCCCGCGCACTCGGAGTTCCCGACTGCGGGGGCGTGGAGCAGCCTGGCCGTGCCGGAGGGGAAGTCCCACCACTTGGCCCAGATGGACGTGGACAACGCGTTCTACAGGGTCGCCACGCCGCCCGGGCTTCGCGACCACTTCGTGCTTCCCGCGGTCGACCTCGACGTGCTGCGGGCCGAGCGGCCCGACTTGTCCGCCCAGCTGCCGGCTTGGCGGAAGGCGTCGCCACGGCTGGTCGTCTTAGCCATGGGCTGGAACTGGGGTCTCTTTTTCTGCCAGCAGATGGTGGAGACGCAGGTCCTCCGCAGCGGGCTGGCGTGGGAGCGGCTGGCTCGCGACCGGCATCCCGCCCCTTCGCTTGAGGAGGGGCCCGCCGCTGCTGTCTACGTCGACGGGGCCGCCGTCATCGGCCTCGACTACGCGGAGACCATGGAGACGGCGCAGCGCGCGCGGGAGTCGCTGGAGGCCGTTGGCCTGAGATGCAAGGGGCTCGAAGGCCCGTGCGCGGAGGCCGCCTTCGCGGGCTTGGTTTTCGACGAGGCGAGGGGCCGCGTCGGGCTCAGCCGCTGGCGCATGTGGCGCATCCGCCTGAGCTTGCTGCACGCTGCTGACCGCGGGTCGGCCGCTGGCGACGAGATGCGGGTGCTCCTCGGCCACTTCGCGTGGGGCGCGCTGGTGCGGCGCGAGCTGCTGTCGATCTTCTCGGCGACCTACCGCTTCGCGTCCTGGGCTGGCGGGCGGCGGCGCCGCTTGTGGATCGCCGCGGAGGCCGAGCTCCGCATCGCGAGCCGCGCTCGTGGTGTTCAGCTGCGTGGACTGCCGCCGCCAGCCCGACCCCGTGGTGCTGGCGACCGACGCCTGCGGGGCGACGGACGCCGACGCGGGAGGGTTCGGCGTGGCGAGCCGCGCCTGGGACCCGCAGGGCGTCGGCCGGGCGTGCTCGCAGGCAGAGCGGTGGCGCTACCGCGTGTCAGAGGCGGTGGCAGCTCGGGCGCGCGCCCTCGGGCTTTCGGAGCGCCTGCACGCTGCCGATTGCCTCCCGCCGCCCGTGGAAGCCGACAGAAATCCGAGGGTATGCAGTCAGGAGTCTTGCGGTTTGGCCACGTCTACACACCTTGCGAGGACCCGGCACCCCGTCTCGGACTTCGAGCGGACGTTCGGGGACATGTACTCTGGGACCGTCTCGTTCGAGCAGATCACCTCGGAACACGTCGGCCCCCTCAAGTCGTGGCAGCTTCGGGTCAAGGGCAGGTTCAGCAGAGCCGAGAACATCATCCGCCTTGAAGGGCACGGGGTCGTGATCGGCATTCCTCATCATCTTCGGGTGGCTTCTCGTCATGGGCGCAAGCTACTCGTGCTGTGCGACAACTTGGTCCTCGTGCTGGCCCCGGGGAAGGGCCGGGCGGCCGCTCCCCGCGTGAACCAGACATGCCGCGAGGCTGCCGCGCTAAGCATCTTCGGGGACATGTCGGTTACCGTTCGGTGGGCCCCCTCGGAGCTCAACCCCGCGGATCGACCCTCTCGCATGGCTGGCGCCTTGGCCCGAGATCCGCGGGCGGACCCTCGCAGCGCCTGCTTCGACCCCGCAGCGGCACCGCGGGGCGATGTGCAGACTGCGCTGGCCGCGGCGGTGGGCGAGGCGCTCCTGTGCGGCGAGCTCGACGGGCTGGGGCGGCCGCGGGTGGGCGTGGCAGGTCTGGGGGGCGCCCTCCTGGGCGACCCGCTACCCGGCGGCGCGGCGCGCCTGCGTGCTGAAGCGGCAGCCGGTTGCGACGCGCTGGGCGGGGGGCCCAGCGCCCGGGAGCTCGCAGCCTGGGGGGGCCCGGCGGCTCCAGAGGATGAGAATAGTTCGAGTTCAGACGCGGGCTCCGACGGTAGCGAGGCCGACGATTCCCACGACCCCGAGAGCGGCGGGCCGGCGCTTGATGCGGGTGCCCTTGCCGGCGCTGGGCGAGCAGCTGACGGCGCCGCAGGCAAGGGTAGCCGAGCGGATCAGCCGCCGGGCGAACCGCCGCCGCTCTGCGGCGGCGCTCGCGGCGCCCCCCAGGCTGCCCGGCAGCGGCCGCTCGCTGAGCTTCTTGGAGAGCAGGCGCGTCACGGACAAGAGCCGCGACGCGCTGGGCCGCGAGGTTGGGGCGTTCAGGGCGTGCTGCCTGGGGCAGCGCGAGGGCGTGAGCTCGAGGGCGGCGCTCGACGAGACGCTCGTGGAGTACCTGGACTGCCCCTACTTCGACGGCTACAACCACGAGAGGGGCAACAAGCTGTTGTCGGGCCTGGCGTTCGAGGAGCCAAGGTTCAGGCGCGGCGGCGAGGAAGACCTGGCGCGGGCCCGCGCTGCCCTCCAGGGCTTCCGCCGCCTGGCGCCTGGGCAGGCCAGGATGCCGCTGCCGCGGCCCGAGTTCGCTGCGCTGCTGGGAGCTGGAGTCGTCGCGATGGGTGTGGACTTCGGGACCGGCCTGGCAATCGCGTGGAAGGGAGGGCTGCGGCTGCCGAGCGACATCATGAGCTTGCGGGGCCAGTCGCTCATCCCGCCCCCGCCAGGCTCCGGAGTTCAGAACTGGGGCCTGCTGTTGTACCCCGCCGAGGCCCACGGCCGGAGCAAGGCGGGGCACAAGGGCGAGGGGCTGCTGGGCTGCTGCTCGACGGGGTCTTCACGAAGGGCATCGAGCCCCAGCCCTGGCGGCTGAAGAGGGCGGCAGGGGACGCCGGCAGCTTGTGGGCGATCACGGCCGCGGAGTTCAGGGCGGGCTTCAAGACGACGCGCTGTGCCGGAGGCGGTCGTTGGCCGAGAGCCGTGTAGTGCTGCTGCCGCCGCGCGACCTAGCCGCAACGGGGCGCTGAAGGCCGGGCGCCTCCAGCGGCTGGGCGACGCGCTTGTGCGGAGTAAGCCGCTGACAGCAGCCGCAATCCGAGCAGGACTGAGCGAAGCGCTGCGCCAGGAGCTGGGCGACCGAGCCTCATGCTATCTTGATCTTCTTTCAGGCGCAGGCGGCGTTGCCCGCGCCATCAGGCGTTTGCGCGGTGCATGTCTCGAGATGGATCTCAAGCACTCGGAGTTTTTAGATCTGTCCTCGAAGGTGGTCGGACAGACCATTGTGGGATGGATCGCCAGCCGCCGTGTGCTCGCTTTCGCCGCCGCTTTCCCTTGCTCAACCTGGTCGCAGACCTCGCGCAATTATTATCGCAATCCCAGGAATACATATGGCCACTCTCATCTCGAGGGTGAACCGCTGCAGCGCTTGATGGTAGGAAACGCAACACTTGTTGTCGCCCAGATGGTCATCCGCGCGTGCGTGCATCATGGTGTGCCTATCGTGTGTGAGAGCCCACTCAGTAGCTACGCCTGGCAGGAACCAGTTATGCGTCAGCTCTCTGCACACCCTCGCTGCCGCGACGCCATCTTTGACATGTGCCAATTCGGGGCCGCGTGGAGAAAGCCAACTAGGCTGCGATCCTGGAATTGTGTAGTTCCCCCCTCACAGCTGGGCGCCCGCTGTCAGAGTACGCGTGGCGCATGCTCCGCAACAGGCCGACCGCGCCTCATTTTGCAAGGGCCTGGCCCGAAAGGCGTGCGGCGAAGCCGCGTCGCAGAAGAGTGCCCCAGCAGGCTGTCCCATCAGATTGCCCGCTGGCTCGTCTTGAGCGTCGAAAAGCTTCGTGGAAGCATGCGGCCTCCAGGGCACAGTATGGGATCGGGCGGAGCGTGGGTCCTCTGGTCGCTTGCAAGCTGGAAGCCGCTCAGTCATGCAAACTTCTTTCTGGCCGAAGCAAAAAGGACCGGCATGTCTAGCTCTGTGAACGTGATTGCCTGTCCAACAGTCTCGGCCGCTGCACGGCAGGATGCAGAGAAGAGCGCGCACGTGTGCTGTGCTCTGTCCGTTGCCGTGCTGGCCCAAGCCTTTCACTTCCCTTTCCCCTCCTGCCTCCCTCTTCCCCGTAGTCTTCCTTGCAACTAGTTTTCACAAGAAAGGGCGGAGCGTGGCTCCTCTGGTCGCTTGCAAGCTGGAAGCCGCTCAGTCATACAAACTTCTTTCTGGCCTAAGCAAAAAGGACCGGCATTCCTCTTCCTCCTCCTCCTTCTCCTCCCGGTCCCCCTTATCAGTCTCCTACTATTCTTCCTCTCCTCGCCTCTCCGTCCCTCTTCCATCTCCTCCGTCCAGAATGTATGCTGCAATCGCCCAGGCAATGGACGACGCAGTCCAGAGCGCATGGCCCCCAGACACAGAAGAAGATGATCCGCCTTCTCCCCCCGCCTCAGATGTGGCCCCTGATAAGGGGGAGGATAGCACGGAACTCCCAGAATTCCGAGTGGACATGTCGGAAGATTTCTACGAGGCTCCCGGCTTTCTTCATACCATGATTCTCTGGAAACGTGGTGACCTGGAAATTGGCCGTTGGGTTCCTCCCTCGCCCTCGCCTCCTGTTGGTTCCTCCATTTCCTCCGCCGAGGAACCATACTTCCCACCGCCGCAGGACGCGACGCCATAGCCTCCCGACACCGCAGAGAGCGGCGCCCAGGCGTGATTGTTGTCTCTTGTCCCTGAGGACAGGGCTCCCCCTTTTTTCTCCCTTGCCTCGCCTCCTTCTTTCCTCCCCCGCCCCTGTCCCCCGTCCTCACAGCTGACCGTTTGGCCAGAGTTGCAGCCAGTCGTGCCGCAGCTCGAGAACGGCGCCACCGGCGCGTCGCCCCATTGTTTGGTCAGCTCGCATTCCATTTCTGACCTCTCAATGAGTTAACCCCCGAGATGCCTCTCCCTTGGTGCAGGCCCCAGGGTTTTTCACACGAGAGTTACTAAGGTTGCGCACGTTTTCGCGACGCTGCCATCATCCGCCGCCGCCGCCCCTCCGCCCCTCGTCCGTCCCACGTCGCGTCAAGTCGCCCTCGCTTCTCTTCGGCCTCCTCCACCTCCGTCTCCTCCTGACACTGCGCCCTCCACTGTGCAACCTCATTCCTGTTTCTCCCTCGTTCGCCCCATCCGTCGCTGCTTCCCCCCTTCCCCCGTGCTTCCGCGCCTCCCTCCGTCCTCATGCCCCTCTTTGACTTTTCTTTTCCCAACTAGGTTTCTTCGAGCCCAAGAGCGCATCCATGCTGCCAGACATGAGGGCGTTCCCCCGCTGGCCCGGTCAAAACTCGACCTCGACAGGGGCGCGAACTGCGTCGGGCGAGGCATTCGATGACCGTTCGATCTTGTTATTCGTTCCCGTCCACGCTTTTCCCCTGCCCCAGGGGTCGACCTAAGCGGTGCGTCGTCGATTCCGTGCGCCGTTTTCGTTTCGATTTTGTTTTGCAGCAAGGATGGACTGAAGATACAACGAGGCAGAACGAACACGAACACGCAAAAAAACACTGTTTAGGTCGATCGCTGCCCTGCCCCCCTTCCTTTCTCCTCCTCTTCTTCCCGCCCCCCCTTCCGCCTGGTCTCTCCGCCGTTTCCCTCCGGCCCCTCGCCCTCTTTTCCTGCTCCCGCGCCTCCCGCGCCGTCTCCTCCTCCGGCCGCTCTCTTTTCTGTCCCGCCGTTTTCTTTGTTCCCTGCTGCGGGAGGGGTTTGGCGCCATTGGCGCGTAGTCGTGCCGAGGGCGCGTGGTGCCGCTGATGTGTTGTCCTCCATTCGTGCCCCGCCCCCTCATCCCCCCTGGTGATTCGGGAAGAGCGTGTTTCTTCCTTGCTTGGGGCATAATGGGCATTATAGCCCCCGACCCCCCCCGTATAACGTAACGCCCCCCCCCCCAGTACGCTCTGGGCATTGCCGCCGTGCGCATCGGGCACGCGGCGGGGGGGAGGCGTTACATTACCCCCCCTGGACCCCTCCCCCCCTAGTATGCCCATTATCGCCGAAATAAAGAAACGCGCTCGAGGAATCAGCATTCCAGATTTCGCATGATAAGACAAAACGGGGGGGGGATCACAAACCTCCTGGACGAACAACGCTGGACCACCCTTTTCAACACGTGGCGCGAGGGGGCGGCCTTCTGCCCAGACCCCCCAGGGCCTTCCAAGATAGCTCACATCAGACCCACCCCAAGTCATACCACCCCCCATTTTATTGTGAAATGTGAATTCCCTACCTAGGCTCTGCCTAGAAGGGTTCTTACTGTGTTTGCTTAAAGGGCCAGGCAGTGGATAACGCCCTGGGCGGTTCCCCTGGCATCCGCCCCGCGGTTCCCCCAGTTGCGTGCCCTTAGCTTAGCGTTGCTTATCTCATCATAGCTTAGTATTTCATCTTAGCGTTTCTTAGCTTCATCTTAGCTCAGGTTAATCTTAGCGTAGCTTACCTTCATCTTAGCTTCGCTGAGCTTTAGCATAGCAGAGCACATCATACCATAGCATAGCGGAGCATAGCATAGCGCAGCATAGCATATCATAGTTCAGCCCGGCATAGCATAGCATAGTGCAGCATAGCATAACATAGCATAGCGCAGCACAGCACAGCACAGCATAGCACTGCGCAGCATATCATAGCATAGCATATCATAACATAGGATAGCATAACATAGCGCAGCATAGCATAGCATAACATAGCATAGCATAGTGCAGCATAGCATGGCATAGCATAGCAACTAATGCAGCTTTCCTAGGGGCTCCAACTTCTAGGTAGGGTCGCACTGGGGTAATTGCGCAATATCACTGACACGCGCGTCGACGTTCAAAAATTTGCGCGTTGTCTCATCACCCTTCCGCGCCCCCTGCTCCCGCACCGGACATTTCGTTAATCGAGCGTCCCCGACTATTGCGAGCGCCTGCGCGAATTGTTTCTGCCGTGTTGCGACGAGAAGGTGGTTGCTTCATCGGTTTCTGTACAAAACCGGACCCTTCCTCAGCAACCCCCACGCGCTGACGGGGTCGTCCGGCCTGCCAGACATTGACAACGTTTTTGCCCTTCGCATGCTGCCAATGGGGGCGTGCGGGGGCAGCTTAGCCCCGCGATCGCGGTGGGGGGCTGCCGACGAGGTGCAGCTCCCGTCGTGCAACATGGCACTGTCGCCCCAGCGCGGGCCATTCTACTGGACCCGGGCCCTTCCTCACTGACGTAGCCCCGCCATTTTTCCCAACCATCATGTGGTGTTGGGTCCTCGTTTTGAAGACACAGCGCCCCGCGTCTCCTCCTCCTCTCCTCCTCCTCATCCCCCTCCTCCCTCCTCCCATCCGCCTCGTCACCTCCCTGCGTTTCACCCACCCAGTACAGCGTTCCGTGGCCCCGCAGGGAACTCCACCGAACGCTCCAGTGGCACAGGCCGCACGCGTCAACGCCACCCAGGACAGCGTTTCGTGGCCCCGCAGGGAGCTCCACCGAACGCTCCAGTGGCACAGGCCGCATGCGTCAACGCCACCCAGGACACCGTTTCGTGGCCCCACAGGGAACTCCACCGAAGACTCCAGTGACACAGGCCGCATGCGTCAACGCCACTCAGGACAGCGCTTCGTGGCCCCACAGGGAGCTCCACCGAAGGCTCCAGTGGCACAGGCCGCATGCGTCAACGCCGCCCACGACAGCGTTTGGTGGCCCCACAGGGAGCTTCACCGAAGGCTCCAGTGGCACAGGTCGCATGCGTGAACGCCACCCACGACAGCGTTTCGTGGCCCACAGGGATCTCCACCGAAGGCTCCAGCGGCACAGGCCGCACGCGTCAACGCCATCCAGGGCAGCGCTTCGTGGCGTCATAGGGAGCCCCACCGAAGGCTCCACTGGCATAGGTCGCACGCGTCAACGCCACCCAGGACAGCGCTTCGTGGCCCCATAGCGAGCTCCACCGAAGGCTCCAGAGGCACAGGCCGCATGCGCCAACACCACCCAGGACAGCGTTTCGTGGCCCCACAGGGAGCTCCACCGAAGGCTCCAGAGGCGCAGGCCGCATGCGTCAACGCCACCCAGGACAGCGTTTCGTGGCCCCATGAGAATTAGCCTGGCGAAGAACCCAACCATATGCAGTTGTCAGTACCGCAGCTGCGGGTTTCATCTTCAATGGAACTCCCCATAGGATTACGGAACGTGTGAGGGGTGTGCCGAGATGGGTGCCACTGGGGCATTCGGCGAAGCTCCCTATGGGGACATGAAACACGCGCGGGGCGTGCCGACATGGGTGGCGGAAACGCATGTGCGGGCCGCCACTGGGGCCTCCAGTGGAGCTCCCTATGGGTCCCCGAAACATGATGCTGCTGCGGGGGGGGGGGGCGGGATGGGTGGCGGAGACGCATGTAAGCGCCGCTACTGGGGCCTTCGGTGGAGCTCCCTATGGGGCCACGAAGCGCGTGAGGGGTGTATTGGGATGTGTGGCGGGGACGCATGTGAGCGCCGCCGCTGGGGCCTTCGGTGCAGCTCTCTATGGGGCCACGAAGCGTGTGATGGGTGTGCCGAAATGGGTGCGGTGGGCGCGTGGGAGCGCAGCCACTGGGGCCTTCGCTTGAGCTCCATATGGGGCCACGAAGCGTGTGAGGGGTGCGCCGAAATGGGTGCGGCGGGCGCATGGGAGCGCAGCCACTGGGGCCTTCGGTGGAGCTCCCTATGGGGCCACGAAGCGTGTGAGGGGTGTGCCGAAATGAGTGCGGTGGGCGCATGGGGGCGCAGCCGCTGGGGCCTTCGGTGGAGCTCCCCATGGGGCCACGAAGCGTGTGAGGGGTGTGCCGAAATGGGTGCGGTGGGCGCATGGGGGCGCAGCCGCTGGGGCCTTCGCTGGAGCTCCCCGTGGGACCACGAAACGTGTGATGGGTGTGCCGAAATGAGTGCGGTGGGCGCATGGGAGCGCAGCCACTGGGGCCTTCGCTGGAGCTCCCTATGGGGCCACGAAACGTGTGAGGGGTGTGCAGAAATGGGTGCGGTGGGCGCATGGGAGCGCAGCCACTGGGGCCTTCGCTGGAGCTCCCTATGGGGCCACGAAGCGTGTGAGGGGTGTGCCGAAATCTGTGCGGTGGGCGCATGGGAGCGCAGCCACTGGGGCCTTCGCTGGAGCTCCCTATGGGGCCACGAAGCGTGTGAGGGGTGTGCCGAAATCTGTGCGGTGGGCGCATGGGAGCGCAGCCCGCTGGGGCCTTCGCTGGAGCTCCCTATGGGGCCACGAACGTGTGATGGGTGTGCCGAAATGCGGTGGGCGCGTGGGGCGCAGACTGGGGCCTTCGGTGGAGCTCCCTATGGGGCCACGAAGCGTGTGAGGGGTGTGCCGAAATGGGTGCGGTGGGCGCGTGGGCGCGCAGCCACTGGGGCCTTCGGTGGAGCTCCCTATGGGGCCACGCAGCGTGTGAGGGGTGTGCCGAAATGAGTGCGGTGGGCGCGTGGGAGCGCAGCCACTGGTGCCTTCGCTGGAGCTCCCTATGGGGCCCACGAAGCGTGTGAGGGGTGTGCCGAAATGAGTGCGGTGGGCGCATGTGAGCGCAGCCACTGGGGCCTTCGCTGGAGCTCCTTATGGGGCCACGAAACGTGTGAGGGGTGTGCAGAAATATGTGCACTGGGCGCATGTGAGCGCAGCCACTGGGGCCTTCGCTGGAGCTCCCTATGGGGCCACGAAGCGTGTGAGGGGTGTGCCGAAATGGGTGCGGTGGGCGCATGGGGGCGCAGCCATTGGGGCCTTCGGTGGAGCTCCCTATGGGGCCACGAAACGTGTGAGGGTTGTGCCGAAATCTGTGAGGTGGGCGCATGAGAGCGCATTCACTGGGGCCTTCGCTGGAGCTCCATATGGGGCCACGAAACGTATGAGGGGTGTGCCGAAATGGGTGCGGTGAGCGCATGGGAGCGCAGCCACTGGGGCCTTCGCTGGAGCTCCCTATGGGGCCACGAAGCGTGTGAGGGGTGTGCAGAGATATGTGCACTGGGCGCATGGGAGCGCAGCCGCTGGGGCCTTCGGTGGAGCTCCATATGGGGCCACGAAACGTGTGAGGGGTGTGCCGAAATCTGTGCGGTGGGCGCATGGGGGCGCAGCCACTGGGACCTTCGGTGGAGCTCCCTATGGGGCCACGAAGCGTGTGAGGGGTGTGCCGAAATCTGTGCGGTGGGCGCATGGGGGCGCAGCCACTGGGGCCTTCGCTGGAGCTCCCTATGAGGCAACGAAACGTATGAGGGGTGCGCCGGAATGGGTGCGGTGAGCGCATGGGAGCGCAGCCACTGGGGCCTTCGCTGGAGCTCCATATGGGGCCACGAAGCGTGTGAGGGGTGCGCCGAAATGGGTGCGGCGGGCGCATGGGAGCGCAGCCGCTGGGGCCTTCGCTGGGGCTCCCTATGGGGCCACGAAACGTGTGAGGGGTGTGCCGAAATGAGTGCGGTGGGCGCATGGGAGCGCAGCCACTGGGGCCTTCGGTGGAGCTCCCGATGGGGCCGCGAAAGCGTGTGAGGGGTGTGCCGAAATCGGTGCGGTGGGCGCATGGGAGCGCAGCCACTGGGGCCTTCGCTGGAGCTCCCTATGGGGCCACGAAGCGTGTGAGGGGTGTGCCGAAATGGGTGCGGTGGGCGCATGGGAGCGCAGCCACTGGGGCCTTCGCTGGGGCTCCCTATGGGGCCACGAAACGTGTGAGGGGTGTGCCGAAATGGGTGCGGCGGGCGCATGGGAGCGCAGCCACTGGGGCCTTCGCTGGAGCTCCCTATGGGGCCACGAAGCGTGTGAGGGGTGTGCCGAAATGGGTGCGGTGGGCGCGAAAGCGTGTGAGGGGTGTGCGAAAGCAAGCCACTGGGGCCTTCGCTGGAGCTCCCTATGGGGCCACGAAGCGTGTGAGGGGTGTGCCGAAATGGGTGCGGTGGGCGCATGGGAGCGCAGCCACTGGGGCCTTCGCTGGAGCTCCCTATGGGGCCACGAAGCGTGTGAGGGGTGTGCCGAAATGGGTGCGGTGGGCGCATGGGAGCGCAGCCACTGGGGCCTTCGCTGGAGCTCCCTATGGGGCCACGGAACGTGTGAGGGGTGTGCCGAAGTGGGTGTGGCTAACGCATGCGGGCGGTGGCAGGAGGGAGGGGGGCAGCGGGAGGAGGAGGAGTGAACGCGGGGCGCTGTCTGTTCAAAACGAGGGCCCAACACCACAGGATGGTTGGGAAAAGTGTCAGCGCAGTGGGAAGGGATGGGTGGGAGGGGTAGGATGTCAGGTATGGCGCGAGCGTGCTTAATTTGCTCGCTCCCGCCCTTCTCTCCCTCCTCCGTCCTCCCGTTCGTTTCGCTTCCCCTCCCTCCCGCCCCCTCCCTGATGCAGAGCGTCAGCAGGACACGCAAGCGGAACAGGCCGACGTCATCGCGAACGCCCGCAAGGAGTGCCGTTCATGCGGCTGCCGCCAGCCTGGCCAAGAGAGCGACCCCTCAGCTTTCACGGTCCGCCTCCCAGGCGCCGCCAAAGCGGGCCCGCATGGGCCCCAACTTGACCCTTTCGGACGGCCCCCAGACCGCCCAAACGGCCTTCTCGCGGCGCCTCAGGGTACTCCAGCCAGGTGGCCGCAGTTCCCCGACGGGGTTCCCGAGGGCGCCCGCGAGAGCGTCCCGAGGTCGCCCTCGTCCCACAAAGGCAGGGCTCCTTTCCACGTCTCCGATTCGAGTCGATACGATTTCGATGGCTTCCGATTCCGATTCGATTTGACTGGGGATTTCGATCTGGATTCCGTTTGCTCCACGGTGGCCTGATTAGTAGCCTGCCGATTTCGGACGACTCGACTCATCCCGATTCGGCTGCCGATTTCCGCCGATCCGATTCTTTCCGATCGCCGATCCGACTATCGATTCGATTCCGCGCTTTCCTGCTAAGGGGGCGGAGAAGGAAGAGGAGGAGGAGGTGGAGGAGGAGGGGGAGGTGGAGGGGGAGGAGGACGTGGAGGTGAAGGAGGAGGAGGGGGAGGAGGCGGAGGAGGAGGGGGAGGAGAAGGAGGAGGAGGAAGAGGAGGAGAAGAAGGAGGAGGACGGGGAGGAGGAGGAGGAGGACGAGGAGGAGGAGGAGGAGGTGGAGGAAGAGGAGGAGGAGGATGAGAAGAAGGGGGAGAATGAGGAGGAGGAGGAGGAGGAGGAGGAGGAGGAGGAGGAGGAGGAGGAGGTTGTTTCTCTCTTTCTCTCTCTTTCTCTGCATGTGATTGTGTTCTCTTTCTTTTTTGTATGCATATTTTCACCGAGCTGCCTGCCGCAGACCTTGCCACCGTGCCCCGGTCCTGCATCGAAATGGCCTGAACGGTCCGCCACGGGTCCACCACGTTTTATACCATGGCTCCACGGGTGTTCCGCGGGTCCCCCAGGGGCATCTTCGGGCCGTCATTGGGAGGTTTTGGTGCCTCTGGGATGTCGTTGGGCCGCCTTGGGAGGGTCTTGGGGGTACGGTAGGTTCGCGTCGTGTCGACCGGCGGCGACCCCGCCGCGTTCGTTCGTTTAAGATTGAACGCCGCCCGTGGCCCAGAATCAGCCCATCGTTGAACGATTTGGCGTTTCCGAAACGGCCGATCGTTCAAGGTTGAACGATGCCCGCGGTGTCAGAAACCAGTGGTGAGGTCGACACGACGCGAACCTGCTGTACATACCGTGCGGCCATTTCTCGAGCTGCTGCGGGACCGCTTTCGGGGAGTCCGTGGATCCTGTTGCGCCGGGGAGGGATTGCCACGGACGGCATCAGCCGACACAACAATCCTTGCTAGCTTCCTTTCTCGAAAGGCGAAGCACCAGGGACTTGAAGCATAACGCCGACGTGTGCTAGCCTCGATTCGGTTGGGGCTCCACTTCTTTTCCCTCCTCCCTCATCCCTGCCCCCCCTCACCCTCCTCGCTCTCGCGGAGAGCGACGCTGCTCTCAAGGACGTTGTTAAGTGGCGTGTCTTGATGAGGACGCAGTCGTGATACGTTTCGGTTCGTCCGTGTATTGGAAACTGACTCCCACACATCATGATACATCACGATGGCCTACTTGAACGGTATCATCATGTGGTCAATCTGTGATAGGTGATCACCAGCGTCTTGGGTTTAGGCGCCCTGTCGGCGAGGAGCGCGACGCGGCTCTCAAGAAGGTGCGGATGAGCCTGAAGTACGCAGAGGAGTCGGCCTGCGCGGCGGTGGTGCCGCCGCCGCTGTCGGTCGTCGGTCGTCGGTCGTCGTCGCAGCCGCCGCCGCCGCTATCGGTCGTCGTCGTCGGCGTCGTGAATTTTTCTCCAAACAGTGCTTGAACTGGATGGGATGGGTGTGTCGGGATTTCGTCTTGTGCCCAGTTGGTGCCGCCTCGTTGCCGCCTCGTGCTCTGGTTGGGAGTGTCGGGGTCTCGGCTGGTGCTCGGTTGGTGGCGCCTCGTTGCCGCCTCATGCGTTGGGTGGGTGTGTCGGGGTCTCGGTTGGTGCTCCGTTTGTGTCGCCTCGTTGCCGCCTCGTGCGTTTGGTGGGAGTGTCGGGATTTCGGCTGGTTCCCGGTTGGTGCCGCCTCGTTGCCGCCTCGGTGCCGCCGCATGCGCTGGGTGGGCGTGTCGGGATTTCGGCTGGTGCCCGGCTGGTGCCGCCTCGGTGCCGCCTCATGCGTTGGGGGGGAGGTTCGGGTTTCGGCTGGTGCCTGGTTGGTGCCGCCTCGTTGTCGTCTCGTGCGCTGGGCGGGTGTGTCGGGATGTCCGCTGGCACCCTGTTGGTGCCGCTTCGTTGTCGCTTCGTTGGGAGGTTTGGCTTTTGGCTGTTGCCAGGTTAGCGTCGCCTCGTTGCCTCCTCGTGCGCTGGATGGATGTGCCGGGGTTTGGGCTGATACCCAGTAGGTGCATCATATGGTTTGAACCGCATCGTTTGCACAAGATAGTTTACACCACACAGCTTGCACCACATGATTTTCACCTCCAGTTTACTCTGCCTAACTTAACTTCATAGGTTACGTTACATAACTCACACTGGAAAGCTTTCACCTCCATAGCTCGCACCCCACAGCTTGTTTCACCACATAGCCTACCCCACAGCTTTCACCCCCACGGCGCTAGAACGCACTGTCTGGGGTCCAGGGTCCACGCTGGGGGCACTGCTTTCGGGGACCAGCGGAGACACAGCTTCTGGCACAATTTGGTGCAAGCACGCTGTCCTTGGGCTTCTGTTGGTGGGGCTGCTGGGCTGCTGGGGGCTCCGGAGGCCTCTCGGGGCCTCTTGGGTGCCTCTGGAGACTTCGAGGGGGGGAAGAGGGGGCAGGCTCAACGCGCTCAGAGGCGAGCGGGCCCTAGTGTTTTGAAGTGTCTCCACCCTCGTCCACCGCCTGTGGTTTTTCTGTGTACCTTGCAGGGCAGTTGGAGCTGTTGCGGATCCCTGGAGCTCCTAAGAGTGCCTTGTCCGCGTCCTCGTCCTCGTGACCCTCGTCCTCGTCGTCCTCGTCTCCTCGTCGTCGTCGTCGTCCTCCTCCTCCTCCTCCTCCTCCTCCTCCTCCTCCTCCCCGTCTGCCTCGTCCTCGTCCTGGTCCTCGTCCTCGTCGTTCTTGTTCTGGTCCACGTCATCCTCGTTGTCGCCGCCGCCGCCGCCACCGCCACCGTTCGCTTCGCCGTCGCCGGCGCCGTCGTCGTCGTCTTCGTCGTCGTCGTCGTCTTCGTCGTCGTCGTCGTCGTCGTCAGCATCAGCGTCGTCGTCGTCGTCGTCGTCGTCGTCGTCGTCGTCGTCGTCGTCGTCGTCGTCCCCGTCGTTGCACTGTCCTCTGTCCTCGGCTCCGCGCTCGGGGCGGGTCCCGCAGGAGCGCGAGGACGCGCTCAAGGCCGCGCTCGCGGCCCTCGCCGCCCCCTCTCCTCGCCAGGGGCGTGGCCGCGCGCGGGCGTGCGCGCGCGCCGAGCTCCAGTACGATCGAAGTGGGTACAGTCAACCCGCATAGTGAGGATGAGCGACGTTCCAAGACTACCCGCTGTTTTGCCAGTTTCGGGCGCTCGGGGGACCTTCCACGCTCAGGGCCGTCAGGAGGCGGCTCGGGAAGGAGAGCTGGTCCAGGGGGAAGGAGGGGGAAGGCCCCAGGGTTCAGGGCCCGCTTCCCTCAGGACCCGTCTCCCCAGCGCCGAGCAGGGGGCGACGGCTCTCGAGGGGACGCAGGACGGCGAAGGGGGCGAGGACGTGAAAGGCTGCTCATCGGCGGACGGCTTGTGCGCACCGTACTGTCAACCCGCACAGCAAGGATGAGCGACTTTCCAAGGGTACCCTTGCATCCTTCCCTTTCGGCCCATCCTTGGCCGCTTTCGCTGGCCGCGCCCAGCTTGCAAAGGGTCGACATGGCCTTCCAGGGCCCTTGCATCCTTTTTTTATTATACGGGTTAACTGCGCGTGCGGAAAGAACGGGCACGAATATTGACAGCAGTTCCTGACCTTTGGAAGGAGACTCGCTGTCGGTGTCGCCGCGGACGTTGCCCGTTTGAGACGGAAGGCCGCCGGGCCAGCAGCGGCCCTGTCGGTTTGGGTGAACATTGCTTGATGGGCATCGTGCCCGCATTCCCCGTGATTGTTTTGGGCGTCGCAGGAGCTCCCTGGGCAACGTCAGGGGAGGTCGCTTGTAGATAGTCTCAACGCGTCGAGGGTGTTTTTGCTCGTCCTGGAGATCGGCACGTTTTCAGTTGTGGTGTTCTCTGGTTTTGCTTGCTTTTTCTTGCTAGTTTTTGCTGCTTTCGGCGACGATTAAGTTGCGCTTTGAGGTCCGGGCTTGGCCGTGGCCCACCTGCCCGTTTTGTTCCGTATTCATTGCGTTTTCCATGCGCTCTTTATATGGATGTTCGTGCTGGGCGACGAAGGTGGAACACTGCCTGGCGCTCACGAGAGCACGGCGCAGAATGCTGCGACAGATTTTCCAGATCCCCGTAAGACATGAGGAGGAGTGGATATCATACGTCCAAAGGTCCACTCGCCTATGCGAACAGAAAACTCGTGAACGTGGATTACGTGACTGGGTCGAGACGCAGAGAACGCGGAAGTTGCAGTTCGCCTTCAAGACAAGCACGTGCACGAAAGGAAAATGGAACAACCGGCTGCTGGACTGGACCCCATGTTTCCGGACACGCCCAGGCAAGCGCTCAGGGAGACCGTGCAAGCGATGGTCAGATGATCTCTGATGTTATTGATCCACCGGACCTCGCTCCATCTCACCAGCACGACAGTAGAAACCGCCGGGCGCATGGATTTTCACACCAGGCTCTGTCTACACGTTGCTAGTCTCACTCGGTCTGCCCGGGCGCGCTTCGGTGCGCCGTCAGGGGCCCGGCCCGCTGGCCGGCCAGCATCGAGATCCTCCTCCCCCTCATCTTCTTAGATCTCCCAGTGCAGCATGTTTGACGTCCGCGTTTTCCCAACCATCCTGTGGCGTTGGGTCCTCGTTTTGAAGAGACAGCGCCCCGCGTCCCACCTCCTCTCCTCCTCCCCCTCCTGCCCTCCCATCACCATCATCATCATCATCATCATCATCATCATCATCATCATCATCATCACCCTTTTCCCCGCACCATCGTCACCATCATCACCATCACCCGTAATCCATCAACATCATCATCTGCAGCATCATCTTCATCCACATCCTCTTCATCATCATCGTCATCAACATCGTCCCCACCGCCCATGTCGTCACACCCCTCACACGGTTCGTGGCCCCATAGGGAGCTCCACCGAAGGCCCCAGTGGGGGTGTCCGCATGCGTCCTCCCCGTCCCCCGCAGGCCCATGTCGGCACGCCCTTCACACGTATCGTGGCCCCATAGGGAGCTCCACCGAAGGCCGCAGTGGCCCCGCCCACAGCAAACCCATTTTGGCACACCCCTCTCACGGTTTGTGGCCCCATAGGGAGCTCCACCGAAGGCCTTATCGGGGGTGTCCGCGTGCGTCCTTCCCGTCCACCGCAGGCCCATGTCGGCACGCACAGTTCGCATGCGTGCTCCCCGTCCACCGCAGGCCCATTTCGGCGCACCCCTCACACAGTTCGTGGCCTCGTAGGGAGCTTCGCCGAAGGCCCCACTGGCGCAGTTCGCATGCGTCCCCCCCCGCCCACCGCGTGCCCATTTCGGCGCGCCCCTCTCGCGGTTCGTGGCCCCATACGGAGCTCCACCGAAGGCCCCAGTGGCGCAGTTCGCATGCGCCCCCCCCGCCCTCCGCATGCCGATTTCGGCGCACCCCTCACACGGTTCGTGGCCCCATAGGGAACTCAACCGAAGGCCCGAGTGGCACAGTTCGCATGCGTCCTCCCCGCCCACCGCATCCACCGAAGGCCTCACTGGGGGTGTCCGCATGCGTCCCCCCCGTCCACCGCAGGCCCACGTCGGCGCAACCCTCGCACGGATCGTGGCCCCATAGGGAGTTCCACCGAACGCCTCAGTGGCACAGATTGCATGCGTCCCCCCCGCCCACTGCAGGCCAATTTCGGCGCACCCCTCACACGGTTCGTGGCCCCGTAGGGAGCTCCACCGAAGGCCCTAGTTCGCAGTTCGCATGCGTCTTCCCCGCCCACCGCAGGCCGATTTCGGCACACCCCTCACACTGTTCGTGGCCCCATAGGGAGCTCCGCCGAAGGTCCCAGCGGCGCAGTTCGCATGCGTCCCCCCCGCCTACCGCATGCGCGTGTCGGCGCGCCCTTCACGCGGTTCGTGGGCCCATACGGAGCGCAACCGAAGGCCCCAGTGGCACAGTTCGCATGCGTCTTCCCCGCCCACCGCAGGCCCATCCCGGCACACCCCTCGTACGGTTCGTTCCCCGTAGGGAACGCCATCGAAGGTCCCAATGGCACAGTTCGCACGTGTCCTCGCCATTCATTTCGGCACACCCCTCGCGCGCTTCGTGGCTCCATAGGAGCTCCGCCGAACATCCCAGTGGCACAGTTCGCATGCGCCCCCTCCACTCATTTCGGCACACCCGTTACACGTTTCGTGGCCCCATAGGAACCCCACCGAAGGTCCCAGTGGCACAGTTCGCATGCAACCCCGCGCCACTCATGTCAGCACACCCCTTCACGCGTTTCGTGGCCCCATACGAGCTCCGCCGAAGGTCCCAGTGGCACGGTTCGCATGCGTCCCCGCAATTCATTTCGGCACGCCCCTTACACGTTTCGTGGCCCCATAGGCCAGTGGCACAGTTCGCACGTGTCCTCGCCATTCATGTCGGCACACCCCTCACACGCTTTGTGGCCCCATAGGAGTTCCACCGAAGGTCCCAACGGCGCAGTTCGCATGCGCCCCCGCCACTCATGTCGGCACCCCACTCACACGCTTCGTGGCCCCATCCGCCGAAGCTCCCAGTGGCGCAGTTCGCATGCGCCCCCGCCGTTCATGTCGGCACACCCGTCACGCGCTTCGTGGCCCCATAGGAGCTCCGCCGAAGTTCCCAGTGGCACAATTCGGATGCGCCCCCGCAATTAATTTCGGCACGCCCCTTACACGCTTCGTGGCCCCATAGGAGCTCCGCCGAAGGTCCCAGTGGCACAGTTCGCATGCTTCCCCGCCATTTATTTCGGCACGCTCCTCACGCGCTTCGTGGCCCCATAGGAGCTCCGCCGAACGACCCAGTGGCACAGTTCGCACGCGCCCCCGCCGTTCATTTCGGCAAGCTCCTCACACGTTTCGTGGCCCCATTGGAGCTCCGCCGAAGGACCCAGGTGGCGCAGTTCGCGCGCGCCCCCGCCATTCATGTCGGCACCCCGTTCACGCGCTTCGTGGCCCCATAGGAGTTCCGCCGAACGTCCCAGTGGCGCAGTTCGCATGCGTCCCCGCCATTCATTCCGGCACACCCCTCACGCGTTTCGCGCCCCCATAGGAGCTCCGCCGAAGGTCCCAATGGCACAGTTCGCACGCGTCCCCGCCATTGATTTCGGTACACCCCTCACGCGTTTCGTGGCCCCATAGGAGCTCAGCCGAAGGCCCCAGTGGCACAGTTCGCATGCGTCCACGCCATTCATTTATTTTGGCACACCCCTCACTCGCTTCGTGGCCCCATAGGAGCTCCACCGAAGGTCCCAGTGGCGCAGTTCGCATGCGCCCCCGCCATTCATGTCGGCACACCCCTCACACGATTCGTGGCCCCATAGGAGCTCCACCGGCGGCTCCCGTGGCGCAGTCCGCATGCGTCTCCCTCACCCAGTACAGCGTTTCGTGGCCCCATATGGAGCCCACCGAAAGTCCCCGTGGCGCAGTCCGCGTTATGTTGTTCGTTTTCGTTCGCGTTGTGTACCGCGCCATTCATATCGGCACACCCCTAGCACGGTTCGTTGCCTCATAGGGATCACCACCGAAAAAATGGATCATTACCCTGAGACGTACCCAACCCATTTGTATCATGGGAAACGAGGAGTTGGCCGAAACTTGCACGGACAATCGAATTGCAGGATCCGTTGTTTGATATGTAAGCTACTTGGGACACGCGCCAGTGGAATGATGCGCAGGAGAACCATTCAAGAACGAGGGGCGACAACTACAGGCTCGAAGAGGACATGGGGAGTCGGGAACGAAGAGCAGGAGAAAAACGTGCGGGAAGCCCACTGTGCTGGGCCCCCCCCCAGCAGGCCTCGAAAGTGGCGACAGTTTCACAGATCGCAGCCCCCCAGGGATGGCGAGGTCCCATTTGAATCCGCCGTGGGTACCCACTGTGCTGGGCCCCCCAGCAGCCCTCGAAAGTGGCGACAGTTTCACAGATCGCAGCCCCCCAGGGATGGCGAGGTCCAATTTGAATCCGCCGTGGGTACCCACTGTGCTGGGCCCCCCAGCAGCCCTCGAAAGGGCGACAGTTTCACAGATCGCAGCCCCCCAGGGATGGCGAGGTCCCATTTGAATCCGCCGTGGGTGCCCACTGTGCTGGGCCCCCCAGCAGCCTCGAAAGTGGCGACAGTTTCACAGATCGCAGCCCCCCAGGGATGGCGAGGTCCCATTTGAATCCGCCGTGGGTACCCACTGTGCTGGGCCCCCCAGCAGGCCTCGAAAGTGGCGACAGTTTCACAGATCGCAGCCCCCCAGGGATGGCGAGGTCCCATTTGAATCCGCCGCGAGTGCACACTGTGCTGGGCCCCCCAGCAGCCCTCGAAAGTGGCGACAGTTTCACAGATCGCAGCCCCCCAGGGATGGCGAGGTCACATTTGAATCCGCCGCGAGTGCACACTGTGCTGGGCCCCCCAGCAACCCTCGACAGTGGCGACAGTTTCACAGATCGCAGCCCCCCAGGGACGGCGAGGTCACATTTGAATCCGCCGCGGATGCACACTGTTCTGGGCCCCCCAGCAGCCCTCGAAAGTGGCGACGGTTTCACAGATCGCAGCCCCCCAGGGATGGCGAGGTCCCATTTGAATGCGCCCCGAATGCACACAGCGCTGGGCCCCCAAGCAACCCTCGAATGTGGCGACAGTTTCACAGATCGCAGCCCCCCAGGGATGGCGAGGTCACATTTGAATCCGCCGCGAGTGCGCACTGTGCTGGGCCCCCAAGCAGCCTTCGAAAGTGGCGACAGTTTCACAGATCGCAGCCCCCCAGGGATGGCGAGGTCACATTTGAATCCGCCGCGAGTGCACACTGTGCTGGGCCCCCCAGCAGCCTTCGAAAGTGGCGACAGTTTCACAGATCGCAGCCCCCCAGGGATGGCGAGGTCCCATTTGAATCCGCCGTGGGTACCCACTGTGTTGGGCCCCCCAGCAGCCCTCGAAAGTGGCGACAGTTTCACAGATCGCAGGCCCCAGCCGCGGTGGGTACCCACTGTGCTGGGCCCCCCAGCAGGCCTCGAAAGTGGCGACAGTTTCACAGATCGCAGCCCCCCAGCTGGCACGCCGCGACGAGCGAGGCGAAAGGCAAGGGGGAAGAGAGGGGCGGGAGGGGGCGGGAAGGAAGGAAGGAAGGAAGTGAGGAAGGCGACGCGCGAGCAGTGCTCTATTCAAAACGAAAACCCAACGCAGGAGGGTTGGGAAACATTGCGGTACTCACGCATGCATATAGTTGGGCCCTTCGTCGGGCTACTTTGGGGTGCCGCTTCGAACATGTTTGCGTGAATCGAGGGCGAAAAGTAGAAAACGGACTACAACTGTCCGCCCAGCGCTTTCAAGGGCCAGCAACTGACGAGAAGTTTTGTGCTGTGTTCAGTGGCACCTCTGCCATCCGCGCTCGAGCACGAGGAAGGTCGCCACCCACCAATCCATTCCAACCCAACCCGAAGCCCACAATTGGCCCTCCATTCCCAATGGGGGGGCGTCGGGGAAAATTGAACAGTCACATGCGGAACCCGTTCCTCCCCAACCCGAAGTTTAGATTGGGGTGGTCTGGTAGGTGGCGCGTTCCGATTGCTTCACGTGTCTCCGCCGTGGTCCACGGAACCCTAAGCCACTCGTGGGCAGTGGGGCCTTATCATGGCAGCCTGTGCTGCCAGACGTCCTCGGAGACCTGCGTTTTTCGATGGCGGGGCGGCTGCGATCCGCGCGGCGGCCGCTTGGAACCCTCTTGGGGTTCTTCTGCCCTCTGTCGGTTGCGCGCCGGGGAGGGGAAGGTGGCGGCTTCTCTCGGGCCGAACGAGCTGGGGGGATGGGGCAAGGGGGGTTACGACACCCTGTGCATGCAGCTGGCTTCGGCCCCGCCGCCAGCCACATGTCTTGATACATGGGCGCTTCCCGGCGCCAGGAGGCGCCAGGAAAACTAGTTCCGTGATTGATTAACCGCTAACCCGTGAGAATAAACACTAGGGGATAATAAAGTTCGGGGTTCAGGGGGAGATAATCAAAGTAGCCCAACAGACCTCAGCATAATCTCGAAGTAAGAGATGATCAAGAGAAGCCAAACCGAACACGTTTTGAGACATCCTTGGCGTTTAGTCTCCATAGAAATATCCTCAACAATGGCTTATCTCGCTGGAGACATCCTCAACCAATCCCTTGTTTCGCTTGAGACATCCACAAACCATTGCTTATTTCGCTTGAGACACCGGCGAAGTATTGCTTATTTCGCTTAAGACATCCTCGAAATGATTGTGTTTCTCGCTTGAAACATCCTCAAACAATTGCTGATTTCGCCTGAAACATCCTGGAACTATTGCGTATTTCGCTTGAGACATCCACAAATTATGGCTTATTTCGATTGAGACACCCTCAAACTATTGTTTATTTCGCTTGAGATTGTGTTATTCGCTTGAAACATCATCAAACTATTGCTGATTTCGCCTGAAACATCCTGAATCTATTGCGTATTTCGCTTGAGACATCCACAAACTATTGCTTATTTCGCTTGAGACACCCTCAAACTATTGCGTATTTCGCTTGAGACATCCACAAACTATTGCTTATTTCGCTTGAGACGCCCTCAAACTATTGTTTATTTCGCTTGAGACATCCTCGAAATGATGGTGCTTTTTCGCTTGAAACATCCTCAAACTATTGCTGATTTCGCCTGAAAGATCTTGAAACTATTGCGTAATTGCTTGGGACATCCACAAATTATTTTTTATTTCGCTTGAGACACCCTCAAACTATTGTTTATTTCGCTTGAGACATCCTCATACTACTGCTTATTTCGCTGGAGACACCTCAAACTATTGTTTATTTCGCTTGAGACATCCTCGATACTATTGCGTATTTCGCGTGAGACATCCTCATACTATTGCTTATTTCGCTTGAGACATCCTCGAACTATTGCTTATTTCGCTGGAGGCATCCTCGAAAAAATTGCGTGCTTCGCCTGAGACTCCCTCAAACTATTGCTTATTTCGCTGGAGACATCGTCAAACTATTGCTTGAGACATCTTCAAACTATTGCGTATTTCGCTTGAGACACCCTCAAACTATTGCGTATGTCGCTTGAGACACCCTCAAACTAACTTGCTTATTTCGCTTGAGACATCCTCGAACTAATGGTGTTTCGCGTGAGACATCCTCAAGCTATTGCTTATTTCGCTGGAGACATCCTCAAACTATTGCTTGAGACATCCTGAAACTATTGCGTATTTCGCTTGAGGTATCCTCAAACTATGGCTTATTTCGCTTGAAACATCCTGGAACTATTGCGTATTTCGATTGAGACATCCTCGAAATAATTGTGTGTTTCGCTTGAGGCTTCCTCGAACATATGCTCTTTTCGCTTGGGTATTGTTTATAGTTATCGAGGGCGCATGCTCGCGGTTAGAGCTTCATGCACGCGAGCTCGAAGTCCTTGGCTGCCCTCGACAAAAAGCCTTTGTGGCGCACTTGCTCGAAGTGCTCGCCCATGCAGGCTCGGCAGCCTTTACTGCCATCCTTGAGCTGCAAGCATTTCTTGCACTCCTTGGCTGCTTGCAGTGCTGCCTCGAGGTTGGCGTGCTTGGGCTCGGGCACGAACGGATCCGGGGCCTTGCCCTTGGCCGTGGCCTTTGCCTTGCCCTTGGGCTTGGCGTCGCTCGCGTTCTTCAGCTTCTCGATCCACTCGTTACCTCGGGCGCAGATGTCGCTGATGCTGCTTGGCGGCTGGCGGCCCTCGCCGCGGAGCTCGCGCAGGGCGCGCTCGAACCACCTCGCCGCCCACAATCCGCAGGACCACCCATCCACTTGGTATCTCGAGTTGCTCGGAGGGGGGCGCTCCACCTCAGGCCCAAAGAGCTTGCGCAGGATTCTCGTGACCGCCTCCTTGGCGGACTCGGACGGCACCTTGAGAGAGTCTCGGTGCTCGATGGCCACGTCCTGGAATTCCTCCTTGGTCACCTTGAGGTACGTGTAGTGCATCGGGTTGCCGGACCAGACGCAGATGAGCAGAACCTTGGCGTTCTCGATCCTCTCGCGCCAGGCCTTCTGCTCCTCTTGCGCCTCGGCAGTGGCCGCGTCGTCGCCATGGTCTTCTCGAGCCCAGAGAACAGCAATCGTCGGCTCGATTAGCTCGACGCCTGGCGGCTGGCCAACTCGTTCCGCGATCTCGCCAATGAAAGCCTTCATCGTGCCGAGCTCGAGGGTCCCGTTCTTCTCGACGAACTCGCAGTTGGTGATGGCTAGGTGCTTGGCCAGCTCGGTGCGCCTGGCCTTCCTCAGGGTTCGGTAATCCATCTTGGCGGGCTTGGCCTTCGCCCACTCCTCCTCGACCGCGACCTCCCAGGCTCGAGGGCCGACGGATGGGGGCGAACTCCGCTCGGTTTCCGCTGCCCTTCCGCTCGGCTTCCGCGCGAGTTCCCTTCCGCTCGGTTTCTGCGCCAACTTCCGCTCGGCTTCCGCTGGCCCTTCTGCTCGGCTTCCGCTCGCGCCCCATTGGCCCTCGAGCCTGGCTGGGGCGGATCTGGAAGATCGCCGACGTCTCGACCTCGAGCACTCGGAACTGGTACTCGCCCTCGGTGTCCATGACGCTCCAGACGTCTTGGATTCTCCCGCGCTCCCCCTCGTGGACGCACTCCTCGTTGACGCGGATGCTCTCGCCGTGCCAGGGCGAGTCCTTGACTTCCTTGAGGCCCGCTTGGCCTCTCTTCTTGTCCTGGGCGCTCTGGTTCCGCTTGGCCTTCCCCTTCTGCTTGAACTTCTCCGCGAAGCTCCCCATCGGCTCGGGGGCTCGCCCCGACAGCTTCGCCTTGGCGATGCCTCGGCTCTTGCAGTCGAGGGCGTCTCGGCCATCCTGGTTGCGCTTCGCCTTGCTCCACGTGGCCGCTAGCTTGCCCGCGTGCTGGCTTCGGAACTTGCTCGCCCACTTGTTCTTGCGGCGGCGGCTGTTTCGCAGCGAGCGCGCTCGGCCCGTGAGGGCGTGCGGGAACTGGATCTCCTTGATGCGCTCCTCGGGCGGCCTGAGCATGTCTCGCTGCTCGTCTGTGAGCTCGAGGTGTAGCTCTGCAAGCTCGAGGAGGCAAGGGTTCTCGTCGTCCTCGTAGTCCTTCGGCAAGTCCTCGACTCGGAAGCACTCGCCGTCCAGTATGTTCAAATCGGGAATCGGGGGGGCGTTCTCGGGCCAGCTCGCAACCGCGTCGAGTCTCTCCTTGGCCAGTCTCGGCTCGATGCCTCGGCCAGGCTCGGTGGAGTAGCTCCGCGGCTCCTCGCCTGTGACGGCCTTCAGCTCGTTCTGCTCGGTCGGCCTCGCCGCGGCCCCTCCCTCCTCCTTCTCCTCCTCCTTGTCCCCTGAGATATCCTCGGTTACTTGTTTTGTTTGAGACATCCTCGACGAATCACTCGTTTCGCTTGATACATCCTCGTCGAACCTCTCGGTTCGCTTGAGACATCCTCGAGCAATTGCTGTTTTCGCTTGAGACATCCTTAAGAAACGCATCGTTTCGCTTCAGACATCTTTCAGTATAACGTTTATTTCGCTTGAGGCATTCTCGAGTATATGCTTGTTTCGCTTGAGACATCCTCGGAATAGCTCATCCGCCTCGGTGTCCCTGGATAATCAACCGCGGCGATAATAAAGTTCAGGCGGGCGGAGGAGTGGAGGGAGCTATATATAAAAAAAGAAACTAAAGAAGAGAACATGATAACAAAAATGAGAGAGAGGAGGAGAAGGGTACATAAAACAACGAGTTTCAAATCTATTAGATTTTATGTGCAAGCGCTTTTTCCTCCAAGTGCTCGTGCAGGGTAGCTCATGTGCTTCGCTATCCACGGATAATCAACCCCGGGGATAAAAAAGTTCAGGGGCGCGTGGAGATGGACAGAAAGATAAATCAAATGAAAAATCTAATACATAAAAATTGAAAAGAAAGGATGGAGGAAAATAAAAAACATTTCAAATCTATTAGATTTTATTTGCAAGAGCTTTTTCATTTTCTCGTGCAGGGTAGCTCATGCGCCTCACTTTCCACGGGTAATCAACCCCAGGGATAAAAAAGTTCACGGGCGCGCGGGGAGAGAGAGAGAGAGAGAGAGAGAGAGAGAGAGAGAGAGAGAGAGAGAAAAGAGAAGAGAGAGAGAGAGAGAGAGAGAGAGAGAAGAGAGAGAGAGAGAGAGAGAGATATTTTTTATAATATTATATATATAGAGAGAGAGAGAGAGAGAGAGAGAGAGAGAGAGAGAGAGAGAGAGAGAGAGAGAGAGAGAGAGAGAGAGATAAACACAGAAAGAGATGAGGAAACAAACAGAACAAGAAATTGAGAGTAATACATGGAGATTGCTGAGACACCCTCATACGGTTGCTTATTTCGCTGGATACATCCTCAAATTATTGCTTGAGACATCCTCAAACTATTGCGTTTTTCGCTTGAGAATCCTCAAACTATTGCATATTTCGCTTGAGGCACCCTCAAACTATTGCTTATTTCGCTTGAGAGATCCTCGAACTAATTATGTTTCGCGTGAGACATCCTCAAACTATTGATTATTTCGCTGGAGGGATCCTCAAACTATTGCTTGAGACATCCTAAAACTATCGTTATTTCGTTTGAAATATCATCATCTTATTGCTTATTTCATGTGATACATCTTCAAACTATTATCTATTTCGCTTGAGACATCCTCTAATTATTGCTTATTTCGCTTGAGACAACATCGAAGAAATGCTTGGTCATCTTGGGATCCTTCTCGGCAATCCTCGAAGGGTTTTCTTGAATTCGCTGGGGGTTGAAGCTCAAGGCTCGAGATCTTCCTCTTCCTTGTTCTCCTCTCTCTCCTCCTCCTCCTCGCCGAGCGACTCCCTCTCCTCCTCCTCGTCCTCCTCCTCCTCTTCCTCTTTTCCTCCTCCGTCCCTCCTCCTCCTCCTCCCCCTCCATCTCCTCATCATCCTCCTCTCCTCCTCCTCTCCTCCTCCCTCTCCTCCTCGTCCTCCGCCTCTCCGGCCTCGCTGCGAGCATCTGGTTCGCTTGCATGCCTTGGAGTGGGGCGGTCTCGGCGTTCTTCCCGCGGAAGCGCTTGTGCGCCTCGGAGGCGCAGTAGATGCAGTCGTATGGCCCCCAATTGCTCGGGTACTTGTAGTTCTTCTCGGGCTCGGCCTTGACCTTCTGGATCCAGTGTTGCTCGATCGCCCAGTGGATCTCGGACTTCACCTCGCGAATGGTTGCCTTGAGCTGCGAGTGCTCGTGCGTGTCGGGCTCCTGGAGGAAGCTCGTCACGTCTGGAGCCATCGGCGCGTAGACGATCTGCTTGAGCCGCGCTCGGAGCGTGGCGGCCTCGGTCCACTGGCTCGAGAGACAGTCGGCGAACACGAGAGCTTGTCCGTACTCGGCTTGGATAAAGTCGATCGTCCAGCTCGCTATGAGCTCGTCGGTCCAAG
>CAUYUJ010017582.1:82500-127565 GCA_963575745.1 Prorocentrum cordatum
AGCGTTTTTTTTTTTTTTTTTTTTTTTTGTGTGTTGCTCGTGTAGGGTAGCTCATGCGCCTCACTTTCCATGGCTAATCAACCACAGGGATAAACAAGTTCAGGCGGGGAGAGGGGGGGGGGGGGATGGGCAAAAACATAGAGAGAGAAAGAGAGAGAGAGAGAGAGAGAGAGAGAGAGAGAGAGAGAGAGAGAGAGAGAAAAAATGAAACAAAGGAAAAATAAAGAAGGATCAATGAAAGAAAACAGCAATCGAACAATGAAATGATGTATTTCGCTTGAGATATCCTCAAAGTATTGCTTATCTCGCTGGATACATTCTTCAAGTGATTGCTTGTTTCGCTTAAGACATCCTCGAGGCAGTCTTGAAACACCTTGAGACATCCTTGAGACATCCTTGAAATAATTGCTTGTTTCGCTTGACACATCCTTGCGCAGTTGTTTATTTGCTAGAGGCATCCTTCAGTATATGCTTGTTTCGCTTGAGACATCCTCGAGTATATGCTGGTTCCGCTTGAGACATCCTCGACAAGCTTCTCGAATCGCTTGAGACATCCTCGAGTATATGCTTGTTTCGCTTGAGACATCCTCGACGAGCTTCTCGAACCGCTTGAGACATTCTCGCACAATTGCTGGTTTCGCTTGAGACATCCTTGAAACATTGCTCGTTTCGTTTGAGTCTGCCTCCCAAAATTCTTGGTTTCGCTTGAGACATCCTCACATAATTGTTGTTTTCGCTTGAGACATCCTTAAGAAACGTATCGTTTCGCTTGAGGCATCCTTCAGTATATGCTTGTGTCGCTTAAGACATCCTCGAGACAGTCTTGACACACCTTGAGACATCCTTGGGACATCCTTGAAATAATTGCTTGTTTCGCTTGACACATCCTTGAACAGTTGTTCATTTGCTAGAGACATCCCTGAACAAATGCTTGTTCTCCGGGGGTTCTCCTGATTTCATCGAGGGTCGAGCCTCGAGGCTGAGGCTCTCGAGATTTTTTCTCTCGCTAAGCATCGCTAGACTGCTGGCCTCGGCTGACCTAGCGAGGCTGGGGCTCGTCGCCCTGGAGCCCCGCGAGCTCGCCCGAGTTGAACCTCTCGGCCCTCCAAGAGGCATGAAGCTCGGCCTCTTGGGCGGGGTCGAGGTGGGTCTCGATCTCCGTCTCGCTCCATGAACTCTCGGGCTTGAGCGTCGTCTCCATCTTGACCTCCGTCTCGACCTGGACGACTGCGTCGAGCTTGTCGGTGCTCGCCTTCCTCTCGACCTGCGCCCTCGACGGCTTCTTCGAGACTGTCGGCTTGGATTCCCTCGAAACTGCCTGCGCTGGCTTCTTGGCGACAGTGGGCTTGGACTCCCTCGCGGCCTGCGCTGGCTTCTTGGACGACGTCACTTGATTGGCCATGCCGCTTCGGGCTTGCTCGTTCTGGGTGCGTTTCTCGCTCGTACTCAAAAGTCTTGAGCTCGAGTGAGCTACGGAGAAAGACATCCTCGAAAGCACGTTCGCCTTGCTTGAGACATCCTCGGAATACCTTAGCTTCGCTGGTGACATGCTCGAATGAATGTTTGCTTCGCTTGGGGCATCCTCGGCAGATCTTCTATTTTGCTGGAGACATCCCCGAATATATGCTTGTTTCCTTGGAGACCTCGTCCAACAATTGCTTGAGACATCCTTATACTATTGGCTATTTCGCTTGAGACATCCTGAGGCGATTGTTTATCCCGCTTGAAACATTCTCAAGCTATTTCTTATTTTGCTTTAAGCACCCTTGAAATGATTATTTGGCCCGCTCGAGACATCCTTGCAAACTTATTTGTTTCGCTTGAGGCGTCCTCGAATAAATGTTTGCTTGCTGGCGACATCCTCGGAAAATTTCTTGCTTCGCTCCTGCTCCTCCTCTTGCTCCTCCTCCTCCTCCTCCTCCTCTCCATCCTCCTCTTCCTCCTCCTCCTCCTGCTCCTCATCCTCCTCCTCCTCCTGCTCCTCCTTCGCTTAAGGCCATTAGATAATCCTTGGCCCCGTCTCGACGCTCTCTTCGTTGTTTTCTCGAAGCACTGTGGGCGTCGGTGTCTAACTTGAGCGCCCCTCGAGGTCCCGCTGGCTCTGCTTGTGCCCATGCGACGCGAAGGCTAGCGCCTCGGCGTCTGAGGCGGGCTTGGTCGCCCCAGTGTCGGGGCTGGAAAAAACAACGTAAGCCTCGGATTCCTCTCCGAGGCGCTTGCTCTCCTTGGGCAAGAGCTCCTGGCGCTTGACTTCCTCGGGCACGAGCTCCTGGCGATTGCTGTCCTCGTCGTCGGGCACCTCGGGCTCTCGAGAGCTCTCCTCGGGCAGTTGCTCCTGGCGCATGCTCTCCTCGGGCGCTAGCTCCTGGGGCCTGCTGTCCTCCTCGTCAAGCTCGGCGGTCTCGCTCCCGGCTTCCTTGGGTATCTCAGACTCTCGAAATTTCGGACTCTCGGCCTCGGCCTCGAGCTCGTCGCCGCTGTGCTCGACCTCGGCCTCGTGCTGCTGCGTGTTCTCGGCCAGGTGCTGCTGCGTGTTCTCGGGCGGCCGTGAGAGCCCGAGCTCTTGCCGCAGTCCCTCGAACATGTCTTGGGTGTTCTCAAATGGGAGGCTCTCCTCGGAAAAGATTCCTCGCCAATCTCTCGGGAGAAGAGCAGCGTTCTCGGGGGGGATGTCTCGCCAACGGCTCTCGTGGCGGTCAGCCATGGATCTCGGCGATCTCGATCGAGACCGTTGGTTCATTGTCGACTTGGGGCAAGTAAGTTATCTTGGAGAGCTCGAAATCTTGAGCCACCAAACGGCTACGGAGCTTTTTGTTCGGTCTCTTCGGGTTCTCTTGGTGTCCTCTTGGGTTTCTCGGGGTTCTCTTGTTGTCCTTTTTCCTGAGTTCGCCTTGCGTTTTCTTGGCGTTTGTACCTCCTTGCTTGAGACATCCTCGAACAATTGCTTAAGACGTTCTCCAATAATTGCTTATTTCGCTTGAGACATCCTCGAAGGCATGCTTGTTTCGCTGCAATAATTGCTCGTTTCGCTGGAGAATTCCTTGAACAGTTGCTTATTTCGCTGGGATCCTCGTGGTCCTCCTCTTCCTCCTCCTCCTCCCCCTCCTCCTCCTCCTCCTCCTCCTCCTCCCCCTCCCCCCCCTCGTGCTCCTGTTCTCCCTTTGGGGTGGCGGCTCTTGAAGAAATTCTTGTCCTCTTGGGGTTCTCTTGGCTCCCTCGAGGCTCTCGAAATGTTTTCCTTGCGAGAAGCGTCGCTTTACTAAAATTCCTCGAATGAGACGGGCCTCGGCTATCTCGAGAAGGCTTGGGCGATGCTAGGGTGGGCCCTCGAGCGCCCGCGTGCGCTGGGGCCGCTCGGGCAGCAAGTGTAGGGCAGGCGCGTGGGCCGACTCGGGGTCGCCGTCCTCGGGCCCCTCGTCCTCGGGCTCGTCGTCCTCGGGTTCCTCGTCCTCGGGCTGCGGTGCCGACTTGCGGCGCTTGGCTTTCTGCCAGGCTCGCTTCTCCTCGTTGTCGCTGCTGCTCGAGATCTCGCGGAGGTGTCTGCCGCGCTTCTGGCCCTTGTCGTCCTCTCGGGTCAAGTGAAAGGGGGGGGTAGCGAAGGGGGGGTTTGAGAATCAGCTCGCGTAGCTGATTTTCCCGGCGCCTTCCGGCGCCTGTGCATCGAGGAATGGGCCCCTGGGTGAGGCCGAAACCAGCTGCGTGCAGCAAATTTCGTACCCCCCCCTTTCCCAATCCCCCCCTTTCGCCCGACCCGATCCTCCGGCGGCTTCTCGCTGCCGCTTCCCTTGGCGTCCTGAAGCGGTTTCTCCTCCTTCTTGAGGTTCTCGCGCTTCAGGTTCTTAGGCTTCTCGACCTTATCGGGATTCTCGGCATTGGCACTCTGGGGTAGCTTGGCGCGCGCCTCTTGCTTGATGAAGCTCGGCTGAGACATCCTCGAGGTTCTAGCCGGGGCGCCCTGGCGCGTCGGGGTCGAATGCTCGTAACTTGAAAGCTTGAGCAATGAAGCAACTACGGATAGATTTCTCGTTTCGCTTGAAACATTCCAGAACAACGTGTTCCGCTTGAGACATCCTCAGGTGAAGGAAGAAGAGAGAGAGAGAGAGAGAGAGAGAGAGAGAGAGAGAGAGAGAGAGAGAGAGAGAGAGAGAGAGAAGAAGAAGAAGCAGAGGAGATAATGAAAAGCAAGAGAGGAAGGAGAGGAGGAGAGGAAAGGAGAAGACAGGAGAGGAGCAAGAGGAGAGAGAGATAGAGAAACAGAGAGAGAAAACAGACAGAGAGGAAATAATATATTGTATTAAAAAAAAACCTATCAGATTTTCCATGGTAATCAACCCCAGGGATAAACAAGTTCAGGGGGGCATGGGGGGAGAGAGACAGAGAGATAGAGAGAGAGAGAGAGAGAGAGAGAGAGAGACTAATGAAAATGAAGAGGAGAAGACAACATCAAAAGGATAAGTAGAGGAGGAGAGGAAGAGGAAAAGCAAAACAATCCAGTTCCAAATCTATCAGATTTTATTCACGAGCGCTTTATGAAAATTGTTTTTTAGTGCTCGTGTAGGAGCTCATGTGCCTCACTTTCCGTGGATAGTCAACCCCGGGGATAAACGAGTTCAGGGGCGCATGGGGGGAGAGAAAGATATAAAGAGAGAAAAAAAGAAAACAAAGAGAGAGTTGAGGGAAATACATAAAAGAAATATTAAAGAGGAAAATGACAATAAGAACTGAGAAGGAGAAGTAGAAGAGTAGAGGGGAGAAAGATAAAACAACAAATCTGCAGATCCAAATGTATTCAATTTTTATTTACAAGCGCTGTATGAAAATTAAAACTTTTAAGTGGTAGCTCATGTGCCTCACTTTCCGTGGATAATCAAACCCGGGGATGAACGAGTTCAGGGGGGCATGGGGAGAGGGGGGGAAAAAAGAAAGAAATAAAGAAATATATAAAGAAACAAAAATATAAATTAAGAAAAAAGAAGGATAATACAATATGAAGAAAACGAGCAAACAAATCAAGTTCCAAACCTATTAGATTTTTCATTTACAGGCGCTTTCTGATTTTTTTTGTTTTGAGTTCCCGTGTAGGGTAGCTCATGTGCCTCACTTTCCACGGATAATCAACCCCAGGGATAAACAAGTTGAGGGGCGCATGGGAGAGACAGAGAGAGAGAGAGAGATAGAGAGAGAGAGAGAGAGAGAGAGAGAGAGAGAGAGAGGAGAGAGAGGAGAGAGAGAGAGAGAGAGAGAGAGAGAGAGAGAGAGAGAGAGAGAGAGAGAGAGAGAGAGAGGGAGAGATAGAGAGAGAGAGAGAGAGAGAGAGAGAGAGAGAGAGAAAGAGAGGAAAAAAAAATACAGAAACATACAGAGATAGAAAAAGAAAGAAAAGGCGAGAGAAACAGAGGGCGAGAGAGACGCCGAGAAGGAAGTAGGAGGCAGGAAAGGAAGGGGGGGAAGAGCAAGAGGCCAAGAAGAAGACAAGCTCGTTTCGCTTGAAACATCCTTGCAATCTTGCAGGGGTTCTTTTGGAATCCTTCTCGAGAAACCTCTTGGCGCCCCCTTGCGCCCCTCGAAGATCCACCGAGGCCCGAGGCCCTTGCAGTCTCGAGATTTCAGCTCGAGGCCCACTGGAGCTCGAGAGCGTGGAGGTTCGAGGCTTGCCTCGACGCTCGTCGCTGCGCGGGGGGGAAGGAGAGAGGGGGGGGGGGAGGGGGAAAGGGGCGACGGCAGCGACGACGGCAGCGACGCCGGCAGAGACGACGACGGCGACGACGACGACGGCGACGACGACGACGACCACGACGCCGACGACGACGACAGCGACGACGACGACGCCGCCGTCGTCGCTGCCCCCGTCGTCGCTGCCGTCGCCGCCGCCGCTTCCATCCTCTCTCCCTTCCTCCCCCCTCTCACCTCTCCCCCTCTCCCTCCCTCCTCCCCTCCCTCCTCGCTCGCTCCTCCCTCCTTCTTCTCCTCGCCTCCCGTCTCTCGCTCCCCTCCCCCCCCTCCAACGTCCTCTAGCAATATCTTGTTTCGCTTGAGACATCCTCAAACAAATCTCGCGTTTCGCTTGAAACATCCTCGAAAATTCCTCGCTTTGCTTGAGACATCCTCTTTGTTTCGCTTGAGACTTCCTCAAACAAATCTCGCGTTTCGCTTGAGACATCCTCGAAAATTCCTCGCTTTGCTTGAGACATCCTCCTTGGTTTCGCTTGAGACATCCTCGGCGATCTCGTTTAGCTTGCGATATCCTCGAGCAATTGCTTGCGTCGCTCGGGAGCCCCCCCCCCCTCCGTCCTCGATCGATCCTCGGATCGAGAGTCCAAGATTCTCGAGCCAGGGATCCGAGATCTTGTGATCTCGGATCATCGATGGCTCGAGGCTCTCGGGGCCTCGATCCGAAGATCTATCGAGGATCGCGCCTCGAAGAGGAGGGAGACATTGAGACAGCGGCCGAACCTGGATCGATCCTCCGATCGGGAGTCCAGAGTTCTCGGGTCAGGGATCCGAGATCTTGTGATCTCGGATCAACGATGGCCTGGGGCTCTCGGAGCCTCGATCCGAAGATCGATCGAGGATCGAGCCTCGATGGAGTTACGCTCGATTTTACGCTCGAGAGGGGGCTGACGAAGCCTCTCGGATAACGCCTCTCGAAAAACTCGAGGGAGCTGGGCGCTCATCGCCGCTCGCTCCTCGTTCAGGCCTCGATCAGGCCTCGTGCTGAGCCTGGCTCGGCTCAAGCCTGCGCCTCGGACGTCTTGAGCTCCTGCTTGCGCTTCTTCTCGTCGCACATCTCCTTGTACTCCGCGATGATCTTGTAGTAGCTCGGAAACTTCTTCTGGACGTAGATGTCGAAGAAATTCTTCTCGTACTCGAGCTTCCTCTGGTACTTGGTGTCCTCGTCCATCTTGGCGCGCTTGATGGAGCACCCGTGTTGATCGAGCTCGTGGCGCTTCTGGGCAAACTCGGCGAATTGCCAGCGCCAGGCGAAAATCCCCTCGGTCACGAGGATGCGCTCGTTCTCGTAGTTCTCGATGCTGTTTGCCTGGAACTGCTCGGAGTATGGCCTGGCCGCCTCGGGCACGGAGGCGACCGCGTCGAACGCGCGCGCGTCTTCGTCTGGCTTGTCGCTGTCGGTCGGCAAGATGGGCATGTACTGCTTGTTCACTGGGGGCATGATCTCGTACAGCGCTTGCAGATCTGCGGGGATCTCGCCGAGCGCTCGCCTGACAATGTCGGTCGCGGGCCCCTTGGGCATCATCTCGACCTTCTCGCCGACCATGGCGTCGCGCGTCTTGGCCTCGTCGAGCAACTCCGCTCGGAAGCTCGGCAAAATCTTGAACAGCGTCTCGACGCTCTTGTCTGTGTCGTCGAAGGCGTTGAACGTCTCGCCGCTCCGCTCGATGTGCGTCTTGAAGAAGATCGCGCAGAAGAGCTCGCTTCGGCGCCGATCCTTGCCTCGGAAGATGCCCTCGTACTTGATCCCCTCGAGGCTTCCATTCTTGAGGGCACTCGCCAACGCGGCGCCTCGAAAATTCTTGTGGTGCAGTGCGGAACTCCTTCGACACCACATCCCAAACATTCTCGAAGCGTCGGTTGCCTCGCCGCTGGCTTGGCATTGGCGCATCTCGGCGCACCCCGCCTTCTCGGCGATGTACGCAGGGCTCTGGTTCTGCAAGTCGGCAAGCTTGCTCTGCTCCTCGGGGAGCTTGGTAACTCCTTTGAGGAGCTTGTTGTTCTGCTCGAGCAGGGCGATGACTTGGCTGTCCTCGGTCATCTGCGGGCTCGGGGGCTTGGGCGCCGCCATGGCGAAACTGAAGCTCGAAAGCTCGGAAGGCTCGAGAACTCGGAAAGCTCGATGCGCTCGAGCCAGAACGGTCGCGGGCGGGAGCAGGACAATTGCTCGCTTTGCTGGAGACATCCTCGAAAACGCGCCCGTTCCGCTCGAGACATCCTCGAGCAAATCTCTCGTCATCAGACATCCTCGACAAATCTCTCGCTTTGCTTGGGATATCCTCGTATACTTGTTTCGCTTGAGACATCCTCGACGAATCGCTCGTTTCGCTTGAGACATCCTCACAACATCTCTCAATTCGCTTGAGACATCCTCGAGCGATTGTTGTTTTCGCTTGAGACACCCTTAAGAAACATATCGTTTCGCTTCAGACATCCTTCAGTATATGCTTGTTTCGCTTGAGACATCCTCGGGTATATGCTTGTTTCGCTTGGGACATCCTCGACAAGCTTCTCGAATCGCTCGAGACATCCTCGAGTATATGCTTGTTTCGCTTGAGACATCCTCGACGAGCTTCTCGAATCGCTTGAGACATCGTCACAGAATTGCTGGTTTCGCTTGAGACATCCTCGAAACATTGCTCGTTTCGTTTGAGTCTGCCTCCCAAAATTATTGGTTTCGCTTGACACATCCCCACAGAATTGCTGTTTTCGCTGGAGACATCGCTCGAGGCATCCTTAAGAAACGTATCGTTTCGCTTGAGACATCCTTCAGTATATGCTTGTTTCGCTTGAGACATCCTCGAGTATATGCTTGTTTTGCTTGAGACATCCTCGACAAATTCTCGAATCGCTTGAGACATCCTCTCAGAATTGCTGGTTTCGCTTGCGACATCCTCGAAACATTGCTCGTTTCGTTTGAGTCTGCCTCCCAAAATTCTTGGTTTCGCTTGACACATCCTCACAGAATTGCTGTTTTCGCTTGAGACATCCTTAAGAAACGTATTGTTTCGCTTGAGACATCCTTTAGTATATGCTTGTTTCGCTTGAGACATCCTCGAGTTTATGCTTGTTTCGCTTGAGACATCCTCGGCAAGCTTCTCGAATCGCTTGAGACATCCTCACAGAATTGCTGGTTTCGCTTGAGACATCCTTGAAACATTGCTCGTTTCGTTTGAGTCTGCCTCCCAAAATTCTTGGTTTCGCTTGACACATCCTCACAGAATTGCTGTTTTCGCTTGTGACATCCTTAAGAAACGTATCGTTTCGCTTGAGACATCCTTCAGTATATGCTTGTTTCGCTTGAGACATCCTCGAATATATGCTTGTTTCGCTTGAGACATCCTCGACAAGCTTCTCGAATCGCCCGAGACATCCTCGAGTATATGCTTGTTTCGCTTGAGACATCCTCGACAAGCTTCTCGAATCGCTTGAGACATCGTCACAGAATTGCTGGTTTCGCTTGAGACATCCTTGAAAGATTGCTCGTTTCGTTTGAGTCTGCCTCCAAAAATTTGTGGTTTCGCTTGACACATCCTCACAGAATTGCTGTTTTCGCTTGTGACATCCTTAAGAAACGTATTGTTTCGCTTGGGACATCCTTCAGTATATGCTTGTTTCGCTTGAGACATCCTCGAGTTTATGCTTGTTTCGCTTGATACATCCTCGACAAGCTTTTCGAATCGCTTGAGACATCGTCACAGAATTGCTGGTGTCGCTTGAGACATCCTTGAAACATTGCTCGTTTCGTTTGAGTCTGCCTCCCAAAATTCTTGGTTTCGCTTGACACATCCTCACATAATTGTTGTTTTCGCTTGTGACATCCTTAAGAAACGTATCGCTTCGCTTGAGACATCCTTCAGTATATGCTTGTTTCGTTTGAGACATCCTCGAGTATATGCTTGTTTCGCTTGAGACATCCTCGACAAACTTCTCGAATCGCTTGAGACATCCTCACAGAATTGCTGGTTTCGCTTGAGACATCCTTGAAACATTGCTCGTTTCGTTTGAGTCTGCCTCCAAAAACTCTTGGTTTCGCTTGACACATCCTGAAAAAAATGTGATCGCTTCGCTTGGTGTTGCTATCTCAACATAACTTGATGGTGCTATCTCAACATAACGTTACGAGGTGATAATGAAGTTCGGCCTCAACGCTCGCCGCCCAATTTGAATTTTATATAGGGCGCCGATAATCAACTCTAAAGACTGAAGGGGGGGGATACATTATTATCCTCGGCATGCGGTTATATATCCTGCTTTTTGCTATCCTACCCTTTTGTCCCCCTCCATTCCCAAAAGGCCAGCGGGCTTCTTCTGAAAAGTCCAGCCGCCTTCTGAGAAGGCGTGCCCGCTCTCGGACGCCTGTGGCTATTGGGTCCCAACTGCTCTCCCCTTTTGCCGTTCGGGTCGACCTGGGCACCCCCAGAACACTCCCGGCGAGGCGAAGCCTCTCCAACGCACGCCGAGGCGGGAGAGCCGCGGAGAAGCAACGAAAACGCCCGAAAGCCCTCGAACCTTGAACCCGAAGCTCCCAGACTCTCTCCCGCGGCGCGCCGCTGGAAACGGGCTATCTGTGCAGGATGTCGAAGGAGGAACACAGCACAAAGCATACATGTTAGCCAGCGGGGACCTCAAACAGAAGGTTATTGCAGTCTATGCGGTGCAACCTATGTGGTGCAAATGGTTTTTACAAACGAATTGGCACATTCCATGCGCTCTTGCAAACACCCACCCACCCACCTGCAACTTGGTTTGCAAAGCCCACGCGGTGGCGATTGCGATGACTGCTTGGCGTTGGCTGGTGCATCTCTGCGGCCGCGCCAACCCAAGCACGCGCGCGCAGCGGCCAATTAGTTTGGCGCGACCGACGCGGCCGCGGTGGCGCTGACCGTTGGGCACATTCTTCCGAACACTTCAATGCGAGTCGGCGATTTGGGCGGGCGCGGTATCATGGCGACGTCGACAACGTTACACACGATGATGATAGTAGCGATGGTGGTGGCGATGTTGACAGCGACGACGGCGCGGCCAGTGCGGGCGCCGATGCTGGTCACGCCGGCGACGATGACGGCGTCCCCGCGTCGGTGAAGAAGGTTTTGAACAACAACTTCGACATGCGCGTGCGACCGACGCGCGACAGTGGCCATCATTGCATTGTTTGACACGGATCGTGCCCCACAGCACGTGCGCAAGGGCGCGCGACTGATTTCGGCATGCGGCGCCAGAGGCTATTTTGGCAAAGTTCCATCAACTGGTTGAACAACTGATAGATTTCGAACAAAATTAGCCTGACGGGGGACCCAACCATATGCAGCTGCGAGTACCGCGTTGTGGGTACCGCTTTCGGTGGAGCTCCCTGTGGGGCCACGAACCGTGTGAGTGGTGTGCCAAAATGGGTGGCAGTCCCCGCATGCAGCCCGTGCCGCTGGGGCCTTCGGTGGAGTTCCCTGCAGGGCCACGAACCGTGTGAGAAGTGTGCCGAACTGTGTGGCGGTCCCCGCATGCGGCCTGTGCCACTTTGGCGTTCGGTGGAGCTCTCTGTGGGGCCACGAGCCGCGTGAGGGGTGTGCCAAAATGGGTGCGGTCCCGCATGCGGCCTGTGCCATTGGGGCTTTCGGTGGGGTTCCCTGAAGTGCCACGAATCGTATGAGGGGTGGAAATTGGGTGGCGGTCCCCGCATTCGGCCTGTGCCACTGGGGCCTTCGGTGGAGCTCCTTGTGACCGTGTGAGGGGCGTGCCAAATGTGGGGCGGTCCCCACATGCGGCCTGTACCTCTGTGGCCTTCGGTGGATCTCTCTGTGGGGCCACGAGCCGTGTGAGGGGTGTGCCAAAATGGGTTGCGGTCCCCGCGTGCGGCCTGTGCCACTGGGGCCTTCGGTGGATCTCACTGTGGGGCCACGAACCGTGTGAGGGGTGTACCAAAATGGGTGGCGGTCCCCGCGTGCAGACTGCGCCACTAGGGCCTTCGGTGGAGCTCCCTGTGGGGCTACGAACCGTTTGAGGGGTGTGCCAAAATGGTTGCGGTCCCCTCATGCGGCCTGTGCCACTGGGGCCTTCGGTGAAGCTCCCTGTCGGGCCACGAACCGTTTGAGGGGTGCGCCAATGAGTGGCGGTCCTTGCGTGCGGCCTGTGCCACTGGGGCCTTCGGCGGAGCTCCCCGTGGGGCCACGAACCGTGTGAGGGGTGTGTCAAATTGGGTGGCGGTCCCCTCATGCGGCCTGTGCCACTGGGGCCTTCGGTGGAGCTCTCTGTGGGGCTACGAACCGCGTGAAGGGTGTGTGCCAAAATGGGCGCGGTCGCGGCATGCTGCCTGTGCTCTTGGTGCTTTCGGTGGAGCTCATTGTGGGGCCACGAACCGTGTGAGAGGTGTGCCAACATGGGCGCTGTCCCCGCATGCGGCCTGTGCCATTGGGGCCTTCGGTGGAGCTCCCTGTGGGGCCACGAACCGTGTGAGGGGTGTCCCGAAATGTGTGCGGTGCGGGGGCGGAGAGAGGAGGAGGAGGAGGAGGAGGAGGAGGAGGAGGAGGAGGAGGAGGAGGAGGAGGAGGAGGAGGAGGAGGAGGAGGAGGAGGAGGAGGAAGTGGAGGAGGAGGAGAGGTGGGACGCGGGGCGCTGTCTTTTCAACACGAGGACCCCACGCCACATGATGGTTGGGGAAACCACTGATGTTGCGAAAACACGTGTGTTGTTTAATTGTTTGTTTGTCACTCGGTTTTGACATCGCTGCGGAACCGACGGTTCCGGACGGATTTCGGCATGCGCGCGCGACGACGCGCGCGCGCGTGCACTTCGTCAATAGTTTGCCAACGGAGTTTCGCGAGGACACGCGCGCAAAGGCGTTCGAACGATTTCGACACGTGTGCGCGCGAAGCCCGTTTGATATAATTTTCGGACAGTAGTAAAATTAGCCTGACGAAGGACCCAGCCATATGCAGATGCGAGTGCCGCATAGTGGGTACCGCTTTCGGTGGAGCTCCTTGTGGGGCCACGAACTGCGTAAGGGGTGTGCCAAAATGGGTTGCGGTCCCCGCATGCGGCCTGTGCCGCTGGGGCCTTCGGTGGAGCTCCCTGTGGGGCCACGAACCGTGTGAGGGGTGTGCCAAATTGGGTGGCGGTCCCCGCATGCGGCCTGTGCCACTGTTGCCTTCGGTGGAGCTCCCTGTGGGGCCGCGAACCGTGTGAGGGGTGTGCCAAAATGGGTGGCGGTCCCCGCATGTGGCCTGTGCCACTGCGGCCTTCGGTGGAGCTCCCTGTGGGGCCACGAACCGTGTGAAGGGTGTGTGCCAAAATCGGTGGCGGTCCCCGCATTCGGCCTGTGCCACTTGGGCCTTCGGTGGAGCTCCCCGTGGGGCCACGAACCGTGTGAGGGGAGTCCCAAATGGGTGGCGGTCCCCGCATGTGGCCTATGCCGCTGGGGCTTTTGGTGGAGCTCCCTGTGCGGCCACGAATTTTGTGAGTGGTGTGCCAAAATGGGTGGCGGTCCCCGCGTGCGGCCTGTGCCACTGGGGCCTTCGGCGGAGTTTTTTGTGGGGCCACGAACCGTGTGAAGGGTGTGCCAAAATGGGTGGCGGCCCCCGCATGCGGCCTGCGTCATCGATGCCTTCGGTGGAGCTCCCTGTGGGGCCAAAAACCGTGTGAAAGGTGAGCCAAAAATTGTGGCGGTCCCCGCGTGCGGCCTGTGCCACTGCGGCCTTCGGTGGAGCTCCCTGTGAGGCCACGAACCGCGTGAGGGGTGTGCTAAAATGTGTGGCGGTCCCCGCGTGCGGCCCCTGTGCCATTGGGGCCTTCGGTGGAGCTCCCTGTGGGGCCACGAACCGTGTGAGGGGTGTGCAAACGTGGGCGCGGTCCCCGCATGTTGCCTTTGACACTGGGGCCTTCGGTGGAACTCCCTGTTGGGCCACGAACCGTGTGAGGGGTGTGCCAAAATGGTCACATGCGGCCTGTGCCACTGGGGCCTTCGGTGGAACTCCTTGTGGGGCCACGGAGCGTGTGAGGGGTGTGCAAAAATGGGCGCGGTCCCCGCATGCGGCCTGTGCCACTGGGGCCTTCGGTGGAACTCCTTGTGGGGCCACGAGCCGTGTGAGGAGTGTACCAAAATGGGTGCGGTCCCCGCATGCGGCCTGTGCCACTGGGGCCTTTGGTGGTGCTCCCTCTGGGGCCACGAACCGTGTGAAGGGTGTGCCAAAATTGGTGCGGTCCCCGCATGCGGCCTGTGCCACTGGGGCCTTCGGTGGAGAGGGGTGTGCCAAAATGGGCGCAGTCCCCGCGTGCGGCCTGTGCCACTGGGGCCTTCGGTGGAGCTCCCTGTGAGGCCACGAACCGCGTGAGGGGTGTGCCAGAATGGGCTCGGTCATGCGGCCTGTGCCATTGTGGCCTTCGGTGGAGCTCCCTGTGGGGCCACGAACCGCGTGAGGGGTGTGTGCCAAAATGTGTGGCGGTCCCTGCATGCGGCCTGTGCCACTGAGACCTTCTGTGGAGCTCCCTGTGGGGCCACGAGCCGTATGAGGGGTGTGCCAAAATGGGTGGGGTGATGCTGATGGTGACGATGAGGAGGAGGAGTGGGAGGAAGGGGAGGAGGAGGAGGAGGAGAGGTGGGACGCGGGGCGCTGTCTCTTCAAAACGAGGACCCAGCACCACAGGATGGTTGGGAAAAACTTCGGATTCGCAAGATTACTCGCGCAAACTTTTTTTGAAAATCCGTGTTGCGAAAAACATTGTTTGGACACTCGACTTTTGAAATCCCTACGAAGCCGAAGTTCTTTGAAGGAGGCACGCGCGCGCGACAACGCGCGCGTGTGCACTTCGCCAATTTTTGTTGCAATTGGTTTTTGAAAACTGCGATTGTTTATCAACGAGTACGCGCGTATAGTATTTTTTGCAGGGGCTGGCGGGGGGGGGCGGATACCGCCCCCCCCCTCCGCCCTCCTCGAAGCACGGTGACGGCGGTGCCCAAAACTGGCTCCGCGAGGGGCCCAGCCGCGGCTCTGGCTCTGGCCTCCGAGGCCTGGCCTCCCCGGGCCGGCCCGGGGTTGACCCCTTCGATCAGGGGTCGACTTTAACTGTGATTTCTGACGATCTCGTGGGCAGTTTTCGTTTCGGCCTCTTTTTGAAGCAGGGGCAGTTTGGAGACGAAACGACAGAAAACGAACACACAACGACAACCACAAACACTGCTCAGGTCGATCCTTGCCCTCGATCGAGGAGGCGCTTGGCAGAATCGGCGCGAGCCGTCGCTGGAGAGAGAACACGAAGGACAACTAAAACAACACGACAACTAGCAACACTTTTCAGGTCGGTCCCTGCCCTCGATCGGGGAGGGGCCCGCGCGCGCACCCGCCATTCCCGTCGACGAGCGGCGAGGCCGACGCCGAGATGGAACGGGAGGACACCGTTGGCCAGGTGAAGAAGAAGGCCCTCCCCCTCTTCCTCTCCCTCCTCTCCCTCCTCCTCCTCCTCCTCCTCCTCCTCCTCCTCCTCCTTCCTCTCTCTCTTCCTGCGCACTGACCTAAGGGAGAAGGGAGCGAGGTCCCTCGATCCTGGCAAAAACCCGAGGGGGGGCCCATCGGAGCGAGACCTTTTTGTCGCCCCGCCAGGGTTTGACGGCCCTGGCGGGGGCCAGCGACAGGGCCCCCCCCTCAAAACTAAAGCGGGCGGAGTGCCTGGCCGCTTTCGACAAGGTCGCGGGGCCGCCAGAGTTCGATGAGCGGAATCCAGTCTCGCCCCATCTTGTAGCGGCCCTGGGCCAGGCACCTTAGCACGCGGCCCCCCCAGGCTGTGGGCCTCTGACTGCATGCCTCACGAAACGAGGCCTGGAGGGTGACGCCTCTAGCGCCACACACAGCGCAGACGATTCCCTTCACCCCATTGGCCAGGGAGATGGGAAACGCACGATGGGTGACGTGCCCGCCGCGTGCAAGGGCGGCGAGGGCAACGTCGGCCCTGGAAAGGACGGGCGGAACCACGACCTCGGGCGGCAGCACAACACAGCAATCCTTACGCGGCGGCAGCTTTCGCCTCCCAGGCGGAACGTGCTCCGCGTCCACATCAGCCATCCTGAGGCCTACACGGCCAGCCCAGACGGTGAGAAACTTCACAACTTCACAACCTCCTCCTCCTCCTCCTCCTCTTGCGTTCGTCACGGACCTCTTCCTCCTCGTCCTCCTCCTCCTCGTCCTCCTCCTCCTCCTCGTCGGACCTCCTCCTCGGGGTTGGGGGCCGCATGGGGGGGGAGGGGCGGGGAGGAGCTGGGAGGATCAGAGGCAACGTTAGGGGGGATCGAGGTGGGTGCGAGGTTTTCACACACATGCGCCCGCACGACCGACCGCACGCACGCTCGCACGCCCACACGCCCGCCCGCACGCACGCACGCACGCATGCACACGCACACATACATATACACATAAACACACATACCCCAGGCACACACGCACGGACGCACGGACGCACACGCATACGCACGCGCACACGCACGCCCACACGCACACGCACACGCACACGCACACGCACACGCACACGCACACGCACACACATATACACATACACATACACACATACATGCATCCATACACATAAGCATGCACATTCTTACCACGCAGCACCACAGCACACCACACCACAGCACAACACAACACAAGGCAATGCAATCCAGTATAACACAACACACGTACACACGTACACACTTACACACTTATACATTTACACATTTACGCATTCACATATTTACACACACTTACACACTTACTCATACCATTCCACACTTACATCCTTACACACTTACACAAACAAACTTACACGCTTACGCACTTAAACGCTGACCCACTTACACACCTACGCCCTTACACACTTACACCCTCGCTCACCCACGCACTTACACACTCACTCGCTTTTTCACTCTCACGGCTACACGCTCACACACTCACGCAATTGCACCTTTTCACATTCGCACTTTTACGCATTTACGTCTTACACACATGCGCGCACATTCGCACTTTCACAGTTATTCATTTACACAGTTACGCACTTACACGCTCCCACACCTACCAGTTTACACAATCACGTACTTACTCACTTACCCACACACACTCACACAGGTACACTCTCAAACACTTACACACATGCACACCCACACACACTAACACACTTACACGCTTACACGCTTACACGCTTAGACGCTTACACACTTACACGCTTACGCACCTACACACTTACACACTCACACACTTACGAACTTGTACACTTACACGCTTACACACTTACACATACACACACGCACACGAACTGAATGGCCTTCGGCCCATCCCGTCACCGTGCCTGGGTTGTGGGTCAGAGTTTTCAGGGGTGCTTCTTGGGGTCTCTTTGGGCCGCTCTCGGGTGCCTCTTGGGGACAGTTTTGGTGCCCCTGCGGAGCCTCTTGGGGGCCTCGAGCCTCTTGGGGCCTCTTGGGGGCCTCTTGGGTGCCTCTTGGTGGCCTCTTAGGGCCTCCTGGGGCCCTTTGGGTCCGAGGGCTCGGAATGTCCGTTCGGGCCCCCCATCAGGGCATCCTCTTGGAGCTGTCTTTGGGGCCTTTTGGGCCTTCTTGGGCGCCTCTTGGGCCGGTTTGGGTCCCTCTTGGAGGCCTCTTGGGCCGTCTTGGGGCGATCTTTTCCGCCACTTGGGTCGTCTTGGAGCGTCGGGAAGCCGAAAAGGCGAGAACGCCAACCATGTTCAACAACCACTGGTATATCGCTGATTTGTGCCTCTTGGGTCCTCTTGGGAGGCCTCGTGGGGCGCCTCCTGGGGCGTCTTGGAGGTATGTTGGGCCGTTTTGGGGCCAGCTTTGTTGTCTTGGAGTGATCGAAGACGCCTGCGGCGAATCACCGCCGCCCCCTGCCTTTTTGGAAGCGCCTATGTGGCCGAACGTTGAGGCCAGACCTGCCCAGCTATCGGACCATGTGTTCCCCGAATCGGTTTGGAAAGCCTTCGGGGAACACGTGGGCATCTTGAAGGTCATCTTGGCCGTCTGGAGGCCATTTTGACCCTTTCGGGCATTCTTGGAGGACGTCTTGGAGGGCTCTTGGGCCGTCTTGGAGGCCATCTTGAGCGTTTTGGAGGCCTCTTGGGCCGTCTTGGGGGCCTCTTGGGGCCGTCTTGGGCGATCTTCGGGGGCACTTGGGCTATCTCGGGTAAGGAGGTTCATCGCAGTGGCGTTCTGTCTTACTCATTCATGGCCCCTCGCGTCCCGTAGGGCCAGACACGGCCTCCTCTTTTTTCGATGGCGATGCATAGATCCGGTGCTCTTTTTTCCGATATTCCCGTTCTCGTTTTTTACATGTACCTCTGGTTCCAGCGTCTCGTTTGCTATGATCACTCACTGGTTTTTCGGAGCTACCCATCGTTTTCAATGCGTGGTTCCATTGATAACAACATTTTTTTGTGAGCGCCCCATAACTTCCTCTGCACGTTTTCTCTTGCGTTACCTTTTGTTGCGGGAGTGGCGAATCGGTTGCAGCGCTTAGCTTCCCGCAGGGTGTTTTGACGCACGGCGTAGCCTTCACTGGGGTTCACGAAACAAAAGGAGGGAGGAAGATGATCATAAACACGTGCCCAGTTGAACACGGATGTGCGCGGCGCCAAGGCGAGAGCCTCATTTTGAGTAGCGTAACCGAGCAATGTAGGCCTCTTGCGTTCTGGATTGGTTGGCGCACATCGCTCGGATGAGTTGACTCAGGGCCTTCGGAGCTCGGTCGTGGCTCTCTTTCTAGGGGATGGGCAGGGATGTCGTCGTCTCCGCCCCGCGGCTGAGCGTGGCCCGAGTTGTTGCCCGCTTCAGGGTTGGCGTCTCGACCATGGGCGTGGCGATGCTTGGCCGACTTCAGGCCGCTTTGCCATGTCGCTGCACTGCCCCAGGCGAGGTTCCCTTGATCGCGGAGCACGCTTTGATCGAGGTGCTGAATTCTGTTGCGAATGCAGGACTTGCATACGTTCAAATTCTCTGTTCTGGTCCATCGGGATTCCTGAGCTATTCGGTACTTCTGGGACCCGGGGCTCCTGGACTCCCCTTCGGAATCTCTTCGGGATTCGGGACTTCTGGATTCGGAACTTCTAAGCTCATCCGCCTAACTTTCCTGCGTCGATCTCGTGGTTCTCCTGCCGCTGCTGTTGCTTATCCTTCACATATTTCTTTCTTTTTCCTACGTTCTAGTCGCCCCCCCCCCCCCCCCCTCATGATTCCTCATTTGTTTCGTTTGGGGCCCATGAGGGCCCAGGGGCGCACCTCGAGCATGTGAGAGCTTCAGAGCTTCAGAGACACATTATCGATTGGATGTGGTTCCCTTCGTACTCTTGAGATCTGGCAGGATGGTTGATGTCGGTCAGTGGCGCACTGTTCAATCTAACATACTTAGAATTCTTCGGGAGAGCGTTGGCAATGATATTCGATGGGGGGCCTCGGCCCCGCCGGCGGCTACAAGCGCCCCAGGCCCAGCCCCCGCCATTCCCAGAGCCAGATCCAAGGCAATCGCAACGCAGCGATGGCCACCACCATTTATCAAAAGACGACGTTTCAAGGTGCTCAATCGAACTCCCCAAGATCCTGTGAGCAAATGGAAGTCAAAGGCATCGTACTGGAAGCGAAAGTGTATGGGAGCCTGGGAAGAAAGCAAACGTGCTCGAGCAAGGCTGGACGAGATTCTAGCAAATGGGAGGCGCGGCAAGAGACATATATACTTTTCCATCAAGGGTGGGTTCACCCACGCTCTCCGCAGATGCAACAGCCGCACTGCGGCCATTGCCTATGGCCTCTCAGTTCGCAGCGACATCTCTCATGCTCCCTTGGGGCGGTGGGAGTGCACCGCGCACGCTGCACTTGTATCGGCATGTTAAGCTTCGCAGAAACTTGCACGTTCGCAGATCTACCATGACAATCAAGATTCGTCGTGGTCCCCAGGTCTCAGGGTAGTCGTCCACCGGCTACGAGCAGACGCAACTAGTGCCAGCGTGTGGCAGCGTCAAAAATTACACGTCCTTGAGGTCTCGAGCGCATGGGGTTTCTCTCCATCATCACATTTTCCAGACGGATGGGATGGTCATGAAGCGGATGTCGAGGATAATGCTCCGTTCGCTGATATTTTGGCCGTGGAGGGGGGCAAATGTTTGGACGCGCTGGCCCCGTGGAAAAAACAGATTGCGGGGCTAGGGGTGGTTGATTGGGGGGCTGCAACTTTGACATCTAGATCTTGCTTAGAGGGGTGCTTCGAGACAGATCTCCAGGAACCGACTTCTGGCTCAGCGTTGGTCGAATTCTTTCAGGCTCAGCTTGATAAGCTTAACTCCGATGGGGCGATCGAGCTGATTCCGATCAGGTCTTCGCAGCCAAGTCCGCTGGGGCCCACTGCGTGGCATCCAATCTATTATTCTTTGGATGGGTACCATGCCTGATGCACCAGAGCCACTTGTCTGTGAAATTCAATTTCAAATTCGAAGATACGTTTATCAAAAGCGTCACTGGTGGGTCTATCAAAACGTACTTCAGTACTTTGGCGGCGATTATGAATTGCTGGCGAAATGCAGGCAAGGATATTCACAGAGAAACGTTTGTTCACCGACCTAGCCAAACACATGTCAAGAACGTTCCGCCCAAATGTATTGGTGGCCGATGGGGGGCCGCGACTGAATGCGAGAAGAGGTTACTAGCCGTCGACCGCGATGTCTTCAGGGAGGCTTGGAACACAGTTGCGATGCAGAAAGCAGCGAAGAGGACAGGAAGGATGGGTGAGGGTGATGCTGTAGACGAGTTGGCAGTAGAGGAGGGCGTGGCATACCAGTTGAAACTTAACACATGGTGGAAGAGATCTGTATTGGCCATCAACAGCATCGAGTTCTTTAGTCTCACCATTGCCATGATGAGCCTGCAAAGGGAACCGATGGGACACTTCCTTAATTGGCCGCAGAAAGAGAGAAGCCTGGGCGCGAGAAAGGCTGGGGAGACAAGTGCATTAGCAAAGCTAGTCTGGTATGACAGCGACATCCTGTCTACAGAGTTTGCTGCGAATCTTCGGAAGGAGCGCTGGGTTGATCTTCTCGATGTGGCACCTTTCTCTTTGATGGGCTTGCTTATTGAGGGTATTATGGCTGGCTCTGCGACGCTCGCTGCGGATTGCTTCCGCCGCGTGGGGTCTCGACTTGGCGCTTTCCCGATCAAGCTGCTTTTGCGGGCGAAGCACGCCCCGAATGTGCGATGCGAGGACCTCCCCCCCCCCTCTCCTCACCCCCCTCCCCTTCCCCGCCCCCCTCCCCCCCCCCCCCCCTCATCCCCCTCCTCCTCCTGTTCCCCCCCCCCCCCCCCCCCCCTTCCCCCCATCCGCCCTCCGCCCTCCTCCTCCTCCTCCTCCTCCTCCTTCTCCCCCCCCCCCCCCCCCCCCCTTAAGACGTCGGGGCCGCGACAGCGGCGTCGTCGGTAACGGCGGCGGCGGCAGCGACGATTTGGCGGCGACTGCTAACTGCGAGGACGGCGGCGACGACGGCAGCCTCAGGATCGGAAGACCGTTGCCCGGGAGTTGATCTCGACGGATCCCCACTTGCTGGACATCAATGCCCTGAAGGCGATCATCCTATTTGGCGACGCCTTGGCTTGCGCAGCCGCCGACGGTCAGCTATGGGCGCCAGCGTGCCAGTTTTGGAGGACAGCGCGAGGGGGGAAGGGGGAGGAAGAGGGGAACCTGAGGATGAGGAGGGCTCGGAGGGCAGGATGAGCAGGCGGACGATGAGGATGCGGATAAGAAGGCGGAGGCCCCCCCCCCGTTCTCCGCCTGCTGTGCCAGGGCCGTCGCTAGCCAGTGGTTCTGTGACACGCAGGACATCGAGTCCACGAACAGGGCGCTCACCTGGGCGGTCGAGAGGGGACCGAACATTGCGCAACATACTTTGAGTGCTCGTGTTTCGTTGTTTAACTATATCAACCACAAGAAACAACGCGACAAGGTTTGGCAGAACAACAAGCATAGCGTGACAGAGCCAGCGATCAGAGCAACCTTGATTGAAGCAGGGTCGGGGTGGTCCGGGGCGAAACAGATCTTCAAGAACCCTACCCGGTGGGGGTGCCCCCCCCCGCATCCTGACGTCCCCGAGCCCTGCCGACCCCGCTCGCCAAACCAACTCGCGCCAACGGAATGGGCGGCCGCGTGCCAACTCAAATGGCTCAGGCACGCCGTCGAGAAGGGTGACTACTGGACTAGAGTTGAGCAACTCAAGCGCGTGGCACTTCTCCCTCAAATATGCGTTGCCAGGTGTCGCGACCCGCTTGCCGCTGTATGAGATCGATGGGGTCCGAAGCCGAGCCGCCGTTCGATATGGAAGTCGAGTTCGAGACGGAGGAGGAGAATGGGGGCGACGAGGGCCATGGGGACAAGTATTTAGATTTTCGCAATTCTCTGGGTCTTTTCATTCACCTCCGTTCAGCCGTCGAATTGTTCGAGCAGCAGCAACGAGACTCCGATCCCGAGGCAGCGATCCTGGGGGTGCACGTGTTCGATATGGTCGCCCAGTGGGAGGAGGTCGGGGAGGGGGGGATTGCCGAGTGCACGACAGTGTTCGAGGCTACCAGCCAGGGCCTGAAGGTGAAACGGCGCCGCCCACGGCCAGGGCGAGAAGACGGCGGAGACGGGGGGGGCGAGGAGGAGGGGGGCGACGACCCTGACGACGATTGCGATTACTACGCCGACGAGCTGAATGGAGCCGCCAACCAGATGAAACGCGATCGTGACTGCTGTGGCGACTAAGACGACGACGTGGAAGACGGAGACACGCAGGGGTCAGCGAATGACGAGAAAATGATTGTCGCAGAGAAGCTGAAGGGTTCTGCTGCCAAGGAGAAAATCATGCAACTCGTGAAGGAAACGATGGAGAAGGAACGGGCTCGCGAGGGCAGCAGCGACGACTGCATCAGCGACGGGTTGCCAGGGCACTTCGGAAAACTCCGCCGCCCCGAAGCTTTGAGTGCCCAGGTCGCTACGGGGCCCAGGCGTTGAAGTGGCAGACGCAGCTTTCGGCATGAGTTCCGACGACTGCGATGATCACGATGATGATGACGATGGCGATCATGGCAGCGATCTAGAGGGGGGGGGGGGGGGGCGAACCTGGAGCAGCTCTGGAGCCAGTTCCCGCTGGGCGGGTCGCCGAAGTTCTTCGCCTGTGGGTGCGGGCGCGCTGCTCCTTCTCACCTCGTGCACACTTCTCTTCCCTCTCATGCTTCCTTTCCTGGCGTCAGCCGTCCGTCCTCCTCCTCCTCCTCCTCCCCATCCCTCCTCCTCCTCGTCCTCCTCCTCCTCCGTCCCCTCTTCCTCTTGCTCTCGCAACTGCTGCTCCTCCCCCCCCTCCGCCCGCCCGTCCTACTCCTCCCCCCTAGCCCTCCTCTTCCTCAACCGCCCTCCGTCTTGGACTCATCGGACTCAGCAGGCAGCCGAGGATTGGCCGAATCATTTGGAGCATTGCTTCGGGCACCGCGGAATGGGCTTCAATAGGCCGCGCCTTTCCTTGTTGTTACATCAAGCGACAGATGAGGCCCTGGGTAGCTCGGTGTGCCACGTAGACTCATGGACTGGATCCAGACAGGCGTTTCGTATGGTCAGGGGGTCCGCACGGAGAGGGGCAAGCTTGTACGCAACCAAAGCAATGCGACCCATACTTCTATCCGTAAGAGCCAGTGTGTGTGCATCCAGACATCGGAGAGAAAATGTTCAAGACTTCGCGTCAGGAGGAGAGGGCTGCCCCCCCCCCCCCGCCCGCTTGGGATGTTTCGGATATTTCAGCGAGCTTTGCGCCCTGAGCTCGCAGGCGAGGATGAGTGTATCTGCGCGGTGTGCACAGACCACCATGCGCGCCAGTGTTCCCTGCGTGGGATTGTCGTGCATGACCACTGCGGGCGGGGCGCTGCCAATCCTGCCACCTTTGGTTCTTCTGGGCCAGCTGTTCTTGAGAACGGTGGCAGCGGGCCCCTTCGGGCGGCAGTGCGAAATCTTTTGAAGAGGGCAGAGTACGAGGTCGTGCTTGATAGCGCCTGCCCTCTTTGCTCTAATTGGCTGCGCGCGATCGGATTTGTCCGCCATTGATGGGCTGAGCGAGGCAACTTGGGCACTGACGATGAGTGTGAGAGAGGATGAGTGGTCAGGACGTCGACGACAACGCCTGGCGGGCGATCCGATGGCGGCCGTTGCCTTGCCGCGCACTGTAGCTCGTGCGTTTGCCCCTGCTGCTTCTCGCTCGCGCGTCTCGCTCGGGCCCCCTCCAGTTGTTCCCTTGATCCGCCGGGGCCTCGAATAAGAGTTGCGAGAGCTAGTTCCCTCGGGCCAGCTCCAACACGGGGCTCGCCCGAGGCGGCGCGAAGGACGCGGGCCCGGGAGGTCCGCCACGGCCGCGGGCGGCCAGGGGAAGGGGGGGGGGGGAGGAGGGGGGGGAGGAGGGTGAGGAGGAGGCGGAGGAGGAGGAGGAGGAGGAGGGGCAACGCAAACCACGCAACGGGAGGAAGGCGAGGAGGATGAGAAGAAACAGCGCACAACACGCGCTTACCCTTTACCCCATCCATATTCAGTTCCCCCCCCCCCAGCCGGCAGAGACGCTTCGGCGCAGCGGCAGCGGTCGCGCATCGCGCCGAGGCTCTTCCCGCCACTCACGAAGGCGAAGAGGGCGAGGGAGGAGGGGGCGATGGGAATGCTGATAGGGAGGATATAGGGAGGATGATGAGGACGAGGGTTCTTCTCCACGAGCCTTAGGTCATCGCAAACCAATGACAAGCGGGAACCATGGAGTTCCCAACTTTCTGCCTTGGCTATTTCTGGGGGGCGTCACGGCGAAAACTTTGGAACTCCGATGATCCAGCTTTTTATTGGTTTGGGCAAAAATATACGCCAGGGAATAGCGTCAGCGCGTGCTTATGCCATTAGTTTTGGGAAGACAGAACATGAGGATCATGGGGGCGAGGAGGGATATGTCCATGGCGATGATCTATCGGTCCTATCTCCTATGCCCAGACGGGTGTTGACCGTATGATGTAGGGCCAGAGCATGTATCGGCCCTATCTCTTAGGTCCAGAGGGAGTGGTGGCCCTATAACGTAGGGACAGAGCCTTGGTCAGTCCTATATCCCAGGTCCATGGGGGAGTTGGCTCTATGACGTAGGGCCACGGCAGTTGTCGGTCCTATCTCTTAGGTCCAGATGGGGTGTTGGCCCTATGACGTAGGGTCGTACACTGTACTGGTCCTATCTCCTAGGTCCAGGAATGAGATCGGGCCTATGACGTAGGGCCATAGCTTTGATCGGTCCTATCTCCTAGGACCAGGGGATGTTGGCCCTATGACGTAGGACCAGAGCATTGCTTGGTCCTATATCCTAGGCCCAGTGGGATGTTGGCCCTATAGGGCCATGGCCGTGGTATGTCCTAAATCCTAGGTCCAGGGCGTGATGGCCTTACGACATGGGGCCGGGGCCTGTGTCGGTCCTATCTCCTAGGTCCACGAGGGTGTTTGCCCTATGACGTAGGGCCATGGCCGTGGTAGGCCCTATATCCTAGGTCCAGGGGTTGGTGGCTCTATGACGTAGGGCCGGGGTCCGTGTCGATCCTATCTCATAGGTCCAGGGGGTGGTGGTCCTATGATGTAGGGCCAGACCCTTGGGCGGTCCCATTTCCTAGGTCCATGGGGGCTGGCCCTATGACGTAGGGCCATGATCGTGGCCGGTCCTATCTCCTAGGTCCAGGAGGGTGTTGGTCCTATGACGTAGGGCCAGATATGCGGTCGGTCCTATCTCCTAGGTCCAGGGAGGTGTTTGCCCTGCGACGTAGGACCAGATCACGAGTTGGTCCTATACCCTAGGCCCAGAGGGGTGTTGGCCCTATGACATGGGGCCATTGCCTTGATCGGTCCCATCTCCTAGGTCCATGGGGGTATTGGCCCTATGACGTAGGGCCAGAACCTTGATCGGTCCTATCTCCTAGGTCCAGTAGGGTGGTTGCCCTATGACGTATGGCCGTCGCCTTGATCGGTCTTATCTCCTAGGACCAGAGGGGTGTTGGCCCTATGACGTAGGGCCATAGATTTGATCGGTCCTATCTCATAGGTCCAGATGGGTGTTGGCCCTATGCCGTAGGGCCAGTGCTTTGGGATGTCCTCTCTCGTAGGGCCAGAGGGTTGGGCGGTCCTATGACATAGGGTAGATGTATTGATCCGTCCTGTCTCATAGGGCTGACGGTTTCGCAGCCTTACGTCGTAGGGCCATGCGCAATCTTCCACCTTGCGATATTTGAGACCAGACTCTGTAACGATATGCTGGCTCAAGAGTATGATATTGTGAGTCACTTCGCTCAGTGATCCATGCGCGATCGAGGTGATGGTTACAGATGAGAAGATGTCGAAGAAGGCTACAGTAGTGAACAGTTTGGCGGACGCTTTCAATTTGGTCAAATATGTTTTGCAGAAGTGGTCGGTGTTTCCTGGTTGCAATGTGGACGCAGTATCCAAAGTTTTCTTTTATCTGAATCTATCAGTGCAGCTGTCAGCGGCATCGGAACTCCAGAGACTGCGTGTGAGGTCATTCGGGCGCACCTGCAATCGGCATTTCCTAATGGAACGTTTCAATGCTTAGAATCATCCCGGAAGGAATTGAATCGTTGCCACATCCACCACGTTGCATATTCAAATATAGGAATGCGTTTTTTAATCCCGCTGTCCGTGAGGCCCTCGTTGCGTCGATTGCCGAGCGTTTGGTGACGCGGAGTGACTTGGCTAGTGTTGTCTGTGACCAGGAGGACGCAATCATGGTTTCAGCTGGGTGCGTCAACCATCCAGGGCAGACGTGTGCCACGCCATGTTGTTTCGCACGCATCGCAGGTACCCTTGCATAGATCATTCAGAAATGCCAGGTGCTAAGCGCGGAGGCGTCTCAGGCAAATCATGCTTATCATTTCTGTCTTGGGCAGGGCAGCGCCGGCGGCTTCAGGGACCCATTATCATAATGAGAATGTAGAAACTTGTCCAGCTGATGTGTTCTCTACCATCCCACCAATGTACAAGGTCGAATCCATCGCCATTGGCCCCGACGAGCTGGGCTGGCCCGTTCGCAGGCCGAGGAGGATCTCAATCTTGATTCATGCGTCTATGGTTCTGGGTGGGTGGGTGCAGATTAACAAATGCAACGCCTTAGGTGCTCTTTAGGTTCCAGGGGGGCGTTCGGAACGTTCGAAACAACGCCTTGCGCATTCAAGAACAACTGTGGGGAGTTTCCAGCTCTGTTGATGTCAGGCCCGAGTTGGCCGTGCTGCCCGGGTTGTGTTCCCCCCGTCCTTCCTCAGGCCCCAAAGCCTTGCCCCCTTCTGCGATCGCAACCTCATTGCGTTTTGTCTGCGAGGTTGGCGTGCCCCCCGTCCAATGGAGCAGGCCCCTTTCATCGAGAAAGTATCTCGGCTGTGTCACATTACGTTTGCACACTTCATGGTGTTGCCCGAGACTCCCCAGACGTTGTCGACGAGATAGTGAGGGCGGGTCAGAGACCTTCCATCAGGATGAATGGGTTGACGGTCGACCCCACCACGCACTCGTTGGAGGATTGCTTGACCGACGCGGAAAAAGGATGGCTTGACGAATGCCGCAAGAACTTCCCTTGCTGTTGCTATGGCTTGAACAGCGACCCGTTCAAGATGCCGGTGCATTCGGACTCTCGCATCTTTATGGGGACCATCACTAGAGGAAGTGTTTCATGCTTTGGCCTGGTAAACACTATCGCTCCTTCACGCCGCGAGAGCTCCTGATGCTACAGGGATACCCCGCGCTCGAGTGCGCGAAGATCTTCGGGGAGAGGACGAGCTGGGATGTCAACCTGGGTCGTTCCCGGCACGCGATGACTGAGCAAGGTGGTAACGCCATGCACGTGCACGTGATAGGGCTGGCAATCTTACGTTCGCCAGTGTTCTTCCGCGCTGCCATGCGGGCCCCAGAGGGCATCCAGGGCACGATAGCTTGCAGTTCATTCATCAGCAGGGTGGTAGGCCTGCAGAAGAGGCTGTCGGATTCTTTTGCCAGCGATACTTCGTCCCTGTTTAAGGCGCCGAGGACGTTGAGGCCCCAGAGGTCTGTCTGATAGAGTTGTGGTTGTAGACGAGGAAGGATGGGGGAGTCGCCTCCAGGGTCAGATCAAAACATGCACAGATGTGGAAAGTGCCCATGGGCCTGTCGGGCGCACCCCTCGCGCGTTTCTCGCGTCGTCTGGCCAGGGTGCGCGGGGGCCCCTCACCCTTGAGCCCATGGGGGCTTGAGGGGGAGGGGGGGGGGGGGGGGGCGCGGGGGGAGGGGTGGGGGTGGGGGAGGAGGGGGAGGGCCCCTTTTTTATTCATCCTTACTTACTCGTATCCCATTGTATAGTCTGATTGGTTTGTACACTGCAGGTTAAGTGGGGGGGGGGGGTGTGGGCTCAGGTAGCCATTTTGGGTCCGTAGCGTTCGGCTCAGGCCGACGCGCGGGTGCTCCGGTGGGCCGCGGTGCGGCCGTGACCGCAGCCGTGCTAGTCTGCGGACTACTAGGGGGCGTTGCTGTGGTGCCATGGCTGTGGGCTTCCTCGGGGCGCACCTGATGATCCTGGTTATGGGTGGTGCGTTTTCGGCCCATGGGGCACTGAGCTGGTTGCCGTTCGGGCGCGCGGGGGGCGAGGTCCCAGCGCCGACGCCGCCAGCCCTGCCCGGACCGAAAGCCCTACCGACAGGCGGTGGGGGGCAAGGTAAAGGGCGGGGTCCGCCCGCCAAGCCCGCGCCTGAAGAAGGGAAGGGGCGAGGGCCGCAGGCCGAGCCCCCGGGGGTGCCAGGCGCGCCCTCGCCACCGCGGGCGAGGTCGACGACAACGACCGCCCCTGCGGGCATCGGGCGCGTAGGCAAGGGCGAGCCCTGCTACGCCGGCACGTGACGAGAACGACGGGCCCATGGGCGCGCCTGGGCAGCCATCCGCTCCGGAGAACCGGACGGGCGATGGCGAGCTTGACCAGCTGCGCGGGCCGGATGGATACTGGGGGTGGAGCGGTTGGGTCCCGCACCTGCCCCACTGGTGGGCCGGCTGGAGCACGCCCCCGCCACCACCTCCGCCACCCACCCCGCCCCCTGAGACGGAGTCAGGTCCAGGCTGGGGCTTCGCCGCCTGGGTCCTCGAGTTCGCGGGCTACGGTGCGTGGGTGAGCTCGCCCGACCACGCGGGCACGATCCGCACGAGCGGTGGCTGGGTTGGATCCGCCATCGATCGGCTGGGCGTTAAGATGCTCGGGTACTGGTGGGAGACCGCGGTCCTCTGCTTCGCGTTGGGCACCTTCCCGTTCGTGTTGGGTGCCCTGGCCTTCATCGTCAACGCTGCAGCTCAGCCTATGCTGTGGGTTGCCGGGGAGCTCCGCTGGGCGTGGTACCAGATTACCTGGTGCTGCCAGCGGCGCGGAGGCGACGGGCCCGGCGCCCACCTCCCCCCGCCCCCCCCGGCGCCTCTGCTGGTGCGCTGGCGCGGGCCGGCCGGGGTTAGGCGGCGTGGGGGTGCGCGGCCGGGGGACTAATCGGGCGTGCAACCACGTGCTCCTGCGTAAGCACGGGCAGGTGGCCCGTGTCAGCTGCAATTTCGCGGGCCGGTATCGGCTGGACCGCCGCGGACTTAACGTTAAGATCGGGCAGGTCCTGGGGTGCGCCAGTCGCAAGTGGCGGCTGAACCTCGAGGAGACCGGCAATGTGCATCTATGCCGTGCCGTCGAGTGCGCATCATGCCCGGTGGCGCATCCCATGCATGTCGACCAGTACGCGGCCATCGACCACACGCAGATCGTGGACTTAGCTGAGCACGGAAAGGCTACCGCCTGCCGGGCAGTCGGCGTGGGACCCCGGAAGGTATTCGGGGTCCTCAAATGGCTGCTTGCCCTGGTCGGTGTTCGGATGGCTGTGCTGGGCTCGGCCGGAGCCCCGCTACATCACCGACGCCGCGGGTTACCGCCGCCTGGATATCGATTCGGAGAGCGAGGTGGAGGCTGAGGAGCGCCCCTGCCAAGCTGCACAAGTTGGGGTGCAGCTAGCAGGCGGAGCACGCCCCCTCCAGCCGGAGGGGTGCGGTGACCGAGGGATGCAGGAGGCGACTGTCCTGCTTCAAGAAGATGCAGAGGTGTCGGATGTCCCTCGGCCGGGGCATTGCCTCAATGCCCAGGCGCATCTCTGTGCCCACCATGCTCAGATGTATCGGTCCACCCTCATCGGCCGCAAGTGCAGCCTTCCCACATGCCTCCGTATGGCGAAGGGTAGCTGTGGGGGGGCTCCGATGTGCGGGGAGCACCTTCGACGGGGCGAGGGCCACACCGTGCGCGTCGAGGCGACGGTCCAGCCGGGGATTCTCGGGGGCCTACGCCGTCGCCTGAGAGCGCGGGTACCAAGCCCCGCCAAGGCGCGCGACTGGACCGCGCACGCCGCCGAGGGGGTAGGCGTAGCGCCAGGGGCGGCCTGCCCCCCGCTCGCTGCGCCACCACCCCCCGCGGTGGCCCCATCCGTCGATCTTGATCCTACGAGGGCCCAGGCTCTGGCCTCTGGACCGCAGCCGCGTCGATCACGATCCGCGGAAGCGAGGGCCAGCGAACGCTCACGGTCCGCCGACCGTGGAGCCCCGGGCGATCGGATCGCCCATCACGGGTGGCTTCAGGAGCCCATCCTCGTGAAGGTCTGCCCGATACTCCCAGACGACCCCCGGGGGGCCGAGGATGCATATGACGCGCCCCCGGCGAGCCCTTGGTACATTCTACTGGGTGAATGCGAGGGGCCCGACGTGCGAGGCACGGGCGGGGACGCCCGACTCGTCATCGGGACCAGCCTCGAGGGTGTCAGGGTGGAGGTCCCAGCCAGCGAGGTTGTGCGGCATCCGCCCCCGATGGAGGACGGGCGCTGCCCGATAGATTGGATCAATCGGCTGCTGTACGAGGTCCCCCAAGGCGCGCGGGAGGTGGGGTTGCGTGTCATCGCCCACCACATCCCGCAGGATCTGCTGGCCATGTTACGCCAGGAGCAATGGGATGGTGTGGGCGTGGAAAGCGCGAGCGGCTGGAGGCGGCGCTACCTGACGAGCACGGGGCGCCAGCAGCTACAGCGCGACCCGGTGCGCACGCTTGGCCGCCACCGGCGGGGCGGCGCGCAGGGAGCGCAGCCTGCGCCCGGCATGGAGGGGCTGCCCCGCCCGGCCCCAGTGGCAGCCCCACCGCACCCGGCGGCGGCCGCCGCCAGCGCGGGCGAGGATGCTGAGGAGCCTGATCCCTTCGAGATATTTATGGATACCCTACGAGCGGAGGATCTCAAGGGACGAGGGGTCCAAGCAGCGGCCCTCAGCGCGCTGGGTATGACCGCTGACCTACTCGGGATTCCACTTGATCAGGCGGACCGGCAGCTGCGGAGAAGGGTCGCTCAAGTTGCGGCGGCGGGCCCCCTGGGGCCCGATCTGGAGCGCGCCCCCGCGGATCTGGAGGATGCGCAGCTGGAGGCGCGCGCGCGGGAGCGTGCCGCGGCCAGCGACAAGGTTCCCCTGCAGGGCAGCCTCTCACGCGAGGGATCGCGGAGCCGCTCGGCGCGGGGGCGGGGTCCCAGCCCGAGGCAGGCGCCCCGGCGTGAGCTCTTCGGGGCCATGCCCGCCGTCCGACCCACGGACCCGCGTCGCGGCCTACCGGGCGATCGCGACTTACTGGCGCGCGAGGGGCGCGGGGGCCCCGCTCGTGGGACCAATCCGCTCCTCGACGGACCCTCGGTCCTTGGGCAACTCACCGGCCAGTCGCCCCACGGGGGCGGGTTGGGTGGAGAGCGTGCCGGTGGTCCGGACGACGCCGGGGCACCTGGGGCCCTGGGCGGTCTTACGGCCGAAGCCGAAGCCCAGATCATCGAGCGGTTGGATCGCCAGAACCGCCTCGCCGAACGCCACGTCCTTGCCGCCGAGCGGCAGGCGCGGGCCACCGAGGGCGACAAGAAGGCCCGGGGCACCCGGGCGGGGATCGGTCGGGACGAGGAACTGGACCTCTACATAGCCAGAGGATGCAACACCTTCGTGGTCGTGGCCTGCGAGGGGATCACTGGGGAGGATCTGTTCGACTCTCAAGCGCATGTGTGCGCACTCCAAGAGCACGCTCAAGACGATCGGGTTTCCCTGCCTGGTTACCAACCGCGTGGCGCACGGCTACGCGGCGCTCGCCTTTGGGACGGGCCCACACGACCTGGGAGTGGATGACTGCATCCCGGCGCGCGACGAGGACTTCGACGGCTACAGGCTCCCTGTGGACGACAAATTGGAGCCCCACCAGCGGCCCGCCACCCATATGGCGACCTGGTTTAAGAGGGCCCGATGCGAGATCCAGATGTCCGAGTCCATCGTGGGAGTGGCGCACGGGGCTGAGCGTCGGCGGTCGCTGGGTTTCTTGGAGGCGGCCTTCGAGAGGGATCCCTCGGAGTTCCCAGACCACTGGGTCAAGGATCTGTGGGAAGAACTCCGGAGTACCTGGGTCGAGGAGCTACGGGAGCTTAGACGTCGGATCTGCCGGGAGCTCGACACCGAGAACCCAAGGAAGGAGGACATCAAGTACATTCTGCTCATGCCGGAGAATGGCTACGACCTGCCCCGAACGTTCGGCCTCGGGGATCCGAATGCCTACTACCAGCAGGTAGTTGTACCCCGGCGTAAGGCCGCGCTCACGCGCCTCCTCAATGGGCAACTGAATGCCCACCTTGCGAAGAGACCGCCGAAGGCGGGGGGGGGTGATGAGATAGGCGAGTCCCAGCCCTCGGCGCTAGGCGACGACAGGCCCAAGGCGGGGGCTGGGCCCCAGCCGAAGGCGGGGCCCAAGGCGGGCACCGGTGCCCCAGCGGGGACGGCACCCAAGAGGGCGTACCCGGCGGGCAAGGAGTTAACACGCCAGGAGCGTACGCGCTCCGTGGCACACGCACCCCGCAGTAAGGACAACGTCCCTATCTGCTGGGGGGCTACCGCGCACATGGGCTGCTCGCGGAAGGCTTGCGACTGCCCTAACTCCCATGGCCCCATCAAGTCAACGCGCGGGTTGGACTACACGGTGGTCATGCAGCTCGCGAGGCGCGGGGGGCTCCTTGGGACGCCCCGGATCGATCCCAAACAGGTGGATGGGATGATTGCGCAACTGCGCTCGCAAGCCAAGGCAGCCGAGGCCGAGAAGGTCGGCGAGGACACCTCTCCCCCTGCTGCCCCTGACTCCCAGAGGGGAAAGGGCCGTGGCCGGGGCAGTGGCTCGCGAGCGGCGGGCGACCCGGGCCCTGGGCAGGCCCCGGACGACTACGCTACTCTCCAGCTTACCGCGATGGAGTCCGACCTCCGGGAAGCGGTCAAGGGTCCTGGCTTCGGATGGCTCGAGGACCACGACTGCCCACGCGCGGCGGCCATTTGGGGCGCCCAGCCCACGGGGGAGGGACCGGAGCTTCGCCGCAAGCTCATGCAAGAGCTTGAGTCCGAAGGCATCTTCGCGCCCCTGAAAGGGGCCAGTGAGTATCTGCAGAGCCACGTGCGCGGGCGCGTCATGGGAGCACGCCTGCGCGGGGAGCGCCTCACCATGGAGCGGGCCCTCGAGGAGGCCGTGGACCGCGGCCATCGGGGACTCAGCAGCGAGGCGGCCGACCTGCACGAGGCGCTCAGCTGCGCCGCAGGATGCGTCTCCGAGGGCGGGGCCGAGGTCGGCCCGGTCGCCTGGGATGCTGACGGGCTGATAGGTCGCGGGTCTTACACCTTTTGGGACGGGGACACCCGCATCCAGTGGGCCTTCCTCGACTACCGGGACCGCCTCAGCCCTGCGGAGGAGATGGGCCGGGCGATGGGCCTGGAGGTGGGCGACACCGAGGAACGGCAATGCTTGCTACTGCGCGTAGCTGCCGGGGTGCTCCTGCTGCGCGCGGGCGAGGGCGAAGGTGAGCCCAGCCCGGATGCGGTGCAGCAGTTGGCCGCGGAGTACCGACGTGCACTGTGGGAGGAGGCCCACGAGGCGCTACGCGCCCTGGGCGACTCGCCCCCGTGGATTACGGCCATGGAGGCCGAGGTCCGATCCTACGTCCACGACGCGGTGCACCCGCACCACGACAAGGACTATCGCTGCCTGGCAGCATGCCCCGTCGCCGACCTCGACGCCGTCACGCTCCAGGTGCACCGCGTCAATGGCAGTGGGCGCCTATGCGTCGACCGCCTGATGGGAACGGGTGTTGGCGCGGAGGATCGAGTTATCCCGCTCCTGATCTGGCGCGGCCACATGCGCGTCTTGCGCCCTGACACCCGCGCGGAGGCAATGGCGCTAGGCCAGCGCTGGGGGCGCGCGGGCAGCCTGTCCCGAGAGATCGTCAGCGTCGGCTGGCGCGAGATGCTCGACGAGGGCCCGGACGTCGAACCTACCGTCCCAGGCAAGAGCGCGCCCTGCACCCACTGCAAGGCAGCGGAAGGTCGGGCTGGCCGAGTTGGGCGCGCGCCGGCTTCGTTCGGAGAACATCTGGCAGACGTCCAGGCCCGCCTCCTGGAGGCCAACGCGATGCCACTTCGACACGACCCCGCGTTCGCGTACGGTCTGGTCGCCCAGGAGGTGTATGCCGGGTCTGGGAATTGGTCTGCGGCGCTTCGAGCCGAGGGTATCCGGGTGCTGGAGCCGATCGAATACTACGACGACCCTCTCCGAGAGTCCGGCCCACGGCCGGACCACGACACCCTCGACCCTGCTGTTCGCGCGCGCGTACAGGAGGCCGCGCGGACCCCCATGGGCCCCGATGTGGCCGACGTCTGGTGCTGGGGTACACCGTGTGGCTCGTGCACCGACCTCGGACTCATGACCCAGCCCGGCGGGGCCCCGCAGGGGACCCGCACGTGGGGGCGCCCCGAGGGGGGCGGCTCCAAGGAGTTCGAGCTCGTCGGTAACAGCCACACCCAGTTCACGTGCGACACCTGCCGCATCCTCCACGATGCCGGCAAGGAGTTCCTCGTCGAGTCCTCCGGGCCTTCGGGCCGCTACCCCAAGATCTGGGACCAGGCCCCTATGCAAGAGCTGCGTCGAGCGACCGGGGCCATGATCGTCCCGATCCACATGTGCGCCTGGGGTAAGGCCCCGTCCGATGCGCCAGAAAGCCGCTATCGCAAAGGCAGCTGGTGGCTCGTCAGCCCCCGGCTGTACTTGCACGCCCTGTTGCTGGCACGCCGATGCCCACGCGACCACCACCACGTCGAGCTGAAGGACCACGTGCCCGGCACGGGCATTAAGCGCACCAAGGAGGCGCAGGTTTGGGCCCCCAGACTTTGCACCGCATGGGCAAAAGTTCTGAAGGGGGCCTATCACCGCTGGTCGGTGAGCCAGCTGCGACGGCAGCTGGCACCTGCATGGGAGGATGGCCCGGGGGCGCCCCCCAATTTCGCCCGGGCGAAGGCGCCCGGGCGCCTGCAGGGCGTCGACTTCATTGGAATCGAGCGCCTACAGGCCTCGGGGGACGGCTCAAAATGCGGCAGGCTCAGCCCAGCCATGCATTGAGCACTGGCGGGGCTTCCCAAGCCCTCGTTGGGAGAGGCGCAGGGGGAGGCGAGCGCGGGCAAGCCTCGCTCCCCTTGCGAGGACCCGGCAGGAGATATCGTGGAGGACCTCGACGGGTGCAGCCCGGCTGAGCTAGCTACGGTCTACCTGACCTTCTGCGCGGGGCACCCTGAGCATGACCCCGAGGCCACGCGGACTCTGGTTGGTCTGGGGGATCGGCTCCTCCAGCGGATTGGGTCCCTGAAGGAGGCGGCCGCGCTGCTTAGGCGCGCGCGCCGCGAGCGCTTGGGCAGCCCTCTCCGCGGTGTCCTGGGGGACAAGGTGCGGCGGTGCTCGAGCCGAGAGCACTTCGAGTACGTCCGGGAGCTGGCGGAAGGAGGGGCATCTGCGCGGCGGGGCGCGCCGCGGAGGCGCGAGCGGGCCCAGCCGTACCCTAGCGTGCGAGCCCACATCGACGAGGCCTACCAGAAGGTATGGGCTGATGTGACGTGGGGCATCGTCTTGGTAGCTTCCCAGGCGGCAGAGGGATCCATGACGGAGCTGGTGGAAGCCCCCCTTGGGAGGGCCCCGAAGCAGCTACCGGACAGAACCCTATCTATCGTCCGAGGGGCGCATGATCCACGCGATGCTCTCGGCCAACGCCGCCACTCATAAGCGCGACCACCCGCCGGCCGTCCAGCCACGCCATCGGCAGGTGGCGAGGACGGCGGTATGTATGGCACCGCGCGCGTCATCCCGGAGCGCGCCTTCTCTGCGCCAAGCGGGACGTCTCGCGGGCCTTCAAGTGGCTGGACATCGCCCCGGCCGATGTCGGGGACTTCGGCACTTCATTACCGGGGGCCCACGCCGGCATCGAGGGGGACATCAGAATCGTTTACCTAGCCATGGTGTTTGGGTGGACAGGAGCCCCAGGCAATTACATGATGCTCGCCCTGGCGGCCAGGGAGCTCCACGAGAGTTATCGGCCTGGCGAGCCGCACTGGCACGACGCAACCCGCTTCCACTCGGAGTGGCTTATGGATGATCCAGTGGTGGTGGAGCCCGACATCGGGGTCCGGCCGTGGGTGGCCTGCGACGCGCTGGACGCTTCCATGCGGGAAGTATTCGGGTCCGAAGCGGTGAACGTCAGCAAACGGGACGCCGAGGGGGAGCCCTCTACTACTCAGATTATCTGGGGGCTCAGCATGGACTTCGAGCGCGAGCGAGTGGGACTCCCGGAGCCCAAGGCCATGAAGATGCGATTCCTCCTGGCGGAGCCGGAGCTGAGCTTCGGCTGCCGCATGGTACGGCTGCGAGCCGCGAGGGAGCTAAGTGGGCTAGGCCAGTTCTGCGCTTGCGCAGCTCCCGCCCTGAGCCTGGAGCTCCCAGCGGTCCACCGGATGCTGTCGGGAGACCCAGGCCAGGCCTACGTCCACCCGCCGGGTGACACCGAGCAGGTAGAGGCTGCGTGGGACGACTGGCACCAGACCCTGGACTGGCTGCGCGTCTGCTTTGAGATGCCTGTCGAAGGTAACTTCGAGACCTCCTTTGAAGGCCTGCTAGGCCTACGCGAGGCCCTCGCGCTCCCGGGGGCGCTCGGCAGGTTACGCTGGCTGGGAGGCGATGCCACCCTGGACCGGATTGGCGCGCTGGACTGGACTTCGCGCGAATACATCGTGGCGGAGGCGGCTACCTACCTGGAGACGCTCCGCTCCGCCCCCGGGGTCACCTGGCAGGGAGAGGGGGAGATCATCGCGGTAGTGAGCTCCTTTGCCTGATAGCCCTGGCGGCTGAGAAAGGCCCGGACTGGTTCCAGCTTCTCCTGCCGTACGTCACGGACAACAGTAATGTCAGTCGTTGGCTGCGACGCCGCCGTGCACGGAACGCGGTGGCGCGCCACTTGCTTCGAGTCCTGGCCATGCTGGAGCTACGGTACAAGTTCCGGGTCGTGGACGGACTGTACTTTCGCACTTACCACAACGAGTTGGCCGACTTCGTGACTCGAGCCACGGTGGCAGAGGTACGCCAGCGGATGGCGGAGGCGGGATGGACCGAGTTATCACCGGCAGCCCCGTGGGGCGAGCTGGTGGAGGAGGCCGCCCAGCGCGAGCTGCGGATGCCAGGAGACGATGGCCCCTGGCGTGCGGCCGCGCTCCAAGTCAAGGGAGCCCGAGAGGCCCTGCCACGCTGCGCGCCCCTGCAGGTCGACGGGGCGCGGCTACTGGAGGTGGGGACCGCGTGGCCCCCCTTCGGGGAGGCCTGGGAGAGCCTTGGCGGGTCGGCGCTGCTGGCGCCTTGGGACGTCGGCGACTGATGGGGCCCAGACGGCGGCGACCACCCCAAGGACCCCGCAGGGGCACCACAGGTCCGCTGGGCGTGCGCGTCACTGTCGGAGGATCCCGGCGGACGCGAGGCAGCGGGCCTGGAGCGACTACTGATCGCCATCTGGCCGCTGGGCGTGCTGCTCGACGCCCCCGTCAACTATGCCGCGCCGCGTCTGGGTGCGCGCTTGCGGCGCCTCGGCTATGTGGCTCTCTCCCCCGAGACGCGTCTTCTGTGCGCACACTTCGGCGATGTCGCGGCGCGCGCGCGGGCGATCCAGGTTTGGGGGTGTGGGGAACGGACCCGGGTTCTGGGTCCCATCCCCCCCCTGGGACAGCCCTGCGTGGTGCCACGCGGCCTCTGCCAGCTCTGGAGAGGCAGGGCGGCCGCCGCTGGATGAACTCCGCCTGGACCTCAGCGAGGGCACTCTGCTCGTGGACCCCCGGATCTCGACGACTGGGGATCGCATGATGCCCTGGCCGCGCGGCGCGTGGCAACCGGCGGGGGGTGGGCGGGCCCAGCGCGTGGTGACTCACGATCCGCGCGGGCCCTGCCATACGGCTCGGGCGAAGCCCGACCCACTGAAGGGCTATGCAAACACCTTGGTCCTGGAGGGGTCCGAGGCTGGTTGGACCGTGCGAGCCCTGCACCCGAAGGAAATCTGGTGCGCGCAGGGGGGCGCGGCGGAGCTGTGGGATGCCCTGGGCCTGGGAGGCATGCCGATCGCCGAGCGCATGCGGCAGGCCGCCCGCGCGCTCCCGCGCCGCACGGCCCGTTGGGTGATTCAGTGGGCGGAGCGCCTGCTGAGGCAGGCCGTAGAGGTGGCAAGCGCAGACGAGGCGCCCGGGGCGCGCGCTGGCGTCGGGCCTGACTACGACCGACTCGCTAACGACGAGATGGTGAAGCTGTGGCTGAGGGCCTGGCTTCAGGCCCCCGACCGCCCAAGCGGGCCATTCGAGGTCGCGCTGGAGGCGGGAAAGGCGACGGACGACGCTGCTCGGCTGGCGGACCAGCTCGACCCCCTTGCCACCACTCGGGCCACCTCGGCCGGGGAGGATCGGGCGGACGGGGGGCGGGTCGGGGCAGTGACCTTCGCCGTCCCGGAGGACGCGGGGACGCCCAAGCCGAGCGCCAAGGATGGCGCGGGAGGCGAGGCGCGCCCACCGCGCAGGACGCGCCGGCGCGCCCGCAGCGCCCCCGCCCCCGCGTTGGTGAAGCCCGCGGCCTGGCGTTACGCCGGCGGAGACGCCCCGAAAGGGGTCCGGGGTGAGCTTACCGACCCCCGCGAGCTGGACGCGACCGCCACCGAGGCGATGCTGGCTACGCTCACCGAAGGGGCGCGTGCCAACTGCAGCGCCGGGTGGCGCAACTGGGTTCTCTGGCGGAGGCTCCGAGGCCGGGGCCCGTACCTCCAGGGGGAGACGCGGGGCTTGCGGATGAGGATGACCTCATCCGGTATGTCGTGTACCTGTACAAGGTGATGAAGAGGCGGGCCACGACCATCCGCCAGCGCCTGTTCGCCATTCGGTATGCCCACACCCTGGCGGGGTTCAGGGATGTGACCTCCGATCGGCGCCGGCTCTGGACCACGATCGAGGGACTCCGCCGCTGGGACGGAAAGGCGAAGCGGAAGCTGCCAGCCACCCCCCGCATGTTGCGCTGGCTCCGCGAATACTTGTTCGCCCACGGGACGGCCACGCGCCGAGAGGCGACCATCCTATGGGCGGCGCTCATGACTGGGTACTTATTCATGCTCCGCGCGTCGGAGTACTTGGTCCAGGAAGACCGCTCCTGGAGCATGGGACGGGTGGTGCGTGGGCAGGACGTGCAGGGCCTGCGTGGGGGTACACCTAGCGCGTGGCTCGGCGACTGCGACGAGGTAGTGCTGACGATCACGTCGTCCAAGACGGACCAGTTTAACGCGGGCTGCGTGCGCAACCACTTTCGTTCGGGGGTGGATTTGTGTGTCGTGGGCGCGCTGGCCAAACTCCAGAGGGAGCTGCCGGACCGGTTCGGACAAGGGACCGAGGCGGGGCTCCCCCTGTTCCGCAGGCCTGACGGCCACCCGATTATGCGGGAGGAGGTGCAGGGGCTCCTCCAACTCGCGGCCGCCGCCTGTGGCGTGGACGCGGGCCAGATGGGATCCCACTCCCTGCGCATCGGGGGCGCGACGGCGTTATACCGCGCCTGTCGCGACCTAGAGGCGGTCAAGAGGTCTGGGAGGTGGTCCACGGACGCCTTCCACGGATACCTCTGGGAGGACCACCGGCGCCAGGCGCCGTTCGCCCGAGGCACGGCGGAAGGCCGCGCCTTATTGGCGCCGGACGCCCGCGGTGGTGACGGCGATTTGGCCAGCGCCCGCTCCGACCGGCTGGTCGGGAGCGACCCGCCCCCGTTTGGGAGCGACCTGAGGCCCTCGGAGCGCCCGGCCTGGGCGCCCGGGCGACCCCCGTGGGCGCGCCCATCGGCGCGAGCAGGGGCAAAAATGGAGGAGGGAAAGGATGAGGAGCAGGTGTGACACGAGCCGGGGCGGGGAGCTAGCGGGCGTGTTGGGAAGCAGCAAGCTGGTCCTCCAGGTGTTCGGTTCGGGGCGGGGGCTTCGCGTTGCGGGGGTATCCCGGTGGACCTCTCGTCTTCGAACCCCTTTTCGCCGCCGCCCCCGATCGCCCCAGGCACACCCACCTCCTCCTGGTCCTCTCATCCGCAGCCGTCTCCGACTCCAGAGCGAGGCGCGCTAGCGGCGCGCGCGCCCCAGCCACGCGCGCCAGCCGCGCCTCCGTCCCGCGCGCCGGCAGCGTGCATCATGGGATTCCTTGTGGGCCTGGTGGCCCCGGACCACAGCAAGGCGCGCTACCACGACTACAGCATCATGGCGGTGAACCCGCTCGGCGTCGTCGTCTCGGGGTCCGCGCTGTCGGACGAGCTCCGGAGTGCCGCCCGCAACATCCTGTACACGGTGGTGGACGAGTTGAACAGCGAGGACCTCGTCGAGGTAGTCAACCACGACCACGAGGCAGCCCCGTGCATCGCGGCGGCCTGCCTGGCCGCGGGGGCGAGCGAGGACCACGGCCAGCTGGTGCTCGTCGACGGCAAGCGCGGTGCTTGGGGAGTGGGCGCGGGGCCGAATGTCAAGGTCCAGCGCCAGGCGGCCAAGCTGGCGCTCGCCCTGGCCCAGTTCCAGGGGCAGCCCATGCCGGGGCTCCGCGAACTCTGCAAGAACAACAAGGGGCTGCTCGACATGATGCGCACGGTGGACGCGGAGGCGGTCGGGGGGCTCACCGACGTGGAGGACGCCTCGAGCAAGGGCGAGGCGGGCCCTGCTCCGGCCCCTGCGCTCGACCCGAGCGAGGGCGCCGTGACCGCGGCGCTGGCGCGAGCGGCCATCCAGGCTGCAGCGCGGCGCCGGAGCAAGGGCGCCCCGGCGGAGCGCCCTCGGCCCCCACGCTCTCCGGAGCAGAAGCGCCTCGCCGAGGAGGTCCGCAGGCGCGATCGGGCCGTCCGGACCCCCTCGCGCACGCGGCGCCGCGACCGCGAGCGCGAGGAGCACCGCGACCGCGAGCGCGAGGAGCGCGCGGAGGAGGCCGTCCTGAAGCCCAAGACTGGGGGCGCACCTCCGAGGGCCGTCGTCGTGAAGCGTGAGGCCGTCCTGAAGCCCAAGAGCGGAGGAGCCCCGCCGAGGCCCCTCGAGGTGAAGACTGAGGTGGAGGAGACGGCGACGCCAGGCGCGGGGGACAGCCCACCCCAGCGCCGGCCGCGCTCGAGGAGCCGCCGCAGGCGCAAGGAAGAGCAGCGCCAGAGCGCCCAGCAGCAGCCCAGTGACCAGCACGACGAGGGCGAGGCCATCATCCGCATCGAGCGGGTGCCGCACCACGTCGACGCCGAGGTGGTCAGGCAGGTGGTAGTGCCCTTCGGCGTCGTCAAGCACATCGCCTTCCTGTGCGACCACCGCCACAAGCGGGAGCCGTGTGTGCTCGTGGAGTTCCAGCGCCGCGCTGACGCAAAGCGCGCGCGGGAGTGCATGCGGTCGAACTACCGGTTCTACAAGACGGACCCATGCACGGTGGTCACGGAGTGGGCGAGCCGGCCTCGCGGTCCCGACCCAGGCAGCGACGGGGAGGATGGCCCGGCCATCCAGCCGCCTGCCTGCCCGACGTGCGCTCGCAAGATGCGCTGGAGCTCCTTCGACCCGGGAGACGGTTGGGGCTGCGAGATGTGCCCCGCGGGCGGAGCTAACAGCGGAGCCCTGCGGTGGCACAGCAAGGGGTGCGACGTGAGCTACTGCGAGGCCTGCCGCGTCGGCTACGGCAAGCCCAAGACGGTGGTGGAAAAGGCCCGGCAGGGCGACCGCGCCGAGCGGGAGGCGCCAGGCCCCAGCTCCGGCCACGGAGAGCGCCCCAGCACGGGTGCTGCGAGCGCGGGCGCTGAGGGGGACCGCCCGCCGGGCGACCTCAGCTGGCCCAAGCGCGAGAGGTCGCCCAGCCGCAGCCTGGCGCGGGACCCAGCGTGGGCGCGTCGCGGCGACACCCCCCCCGGCCGCTCGCGGCGTAGGACCGGGAAGCACGCCGGACAGCTTCGCGCTCCCCGCGGCGGCTGGTGCGAGCAGGAGAAGAAGCGGAGGCGCGCTGCGGCAGCCGCAGCGGAGGCCGCCGCCGGCGGGGGAGGGATCCCAGCCTGGCGCGGCAAGGGCGCAGGCGACAAGGGCGGCAAGGGCGGCAAGGTCAAGGGCAAGCACGCCGGCACGACTGCCAAGGGCGCCAAGAGCCGCGGCAAGGGCGACAAGGGCGGCAAGGGCGGCTACTCCAAGGGCGACCAGGGCAGCCGCGGCCCGAGCGAGCGTGGCAGGCCCGGCGCGGGCAGCCGCGCGTCGAGGGGCGGCGATGATGGCAGCCCCCCGCAGCCGCAGCGAGCGCGGCGGAGATCGCAGCGGCGACGAGGGCCGTGGCCGCCAGTGGAACACGCCGTCCATCTAGGCGTGGCAGCACCCCACATCCCGACGCCAGCGACCGCGGCATCGCGGGCTGCGGGCGGAAGACAGCGGCCCATGGAGGCGGACCGCCAGACGGGCCCAGGCCCGTGAGTGAGAGGTTGTTTGAGCATGGCGCGCACGTCGCGCGCTATGCGGCCCCCTTCTTCCTGCGCGCTGCGCGGGCAAGGCCGCGCTTGCGCTCTGCGCCCGGCGCGTCTTGCGCCGCTTCGTTTTTCTTTCTTACTTTGCGCTCTTCGCGCGCGCGCCGCGCCCGCGCTCTGGGTGCGCGGGGCGCGGAAGGCCTCGAGGATGCAGGCTAGTGGCCGCGCGCGCGAGGCTCACCGGGCCTCGGCCCCGCCCTGTGCCTCTGGCGGGGCGGCCTGCGCGCGCTGCTGCGCTTTTACTTTCTCGTGGCCGTGCGGCCGCAGGCGTGCCAGAGCGCGAGCGCGTGGGCCGTCAGGGCCCGCGCGCGCGCGCCGGGCGTGGACCACCGGGGTCCGCGCCCGGGTGGAGGTGCGCGTCGCCGCGCTGCCATGTGGAAAACATCTCCCCTCCGTCCCTGTCTCCTCCTCTCCTCCTCCTCCCCTCCCTCCGTTGAGTGCGCGCGTATCTCACTTAACTTGTATAGTCTGATTGGTTTGTAGATTGCAGGTTAAGTGGGAGGGGGTGTGGGCTCAGGTAGCCATTTTGGGTCCGTAGCGTTCGGCTCAGGCCGACGCGCGGGTGCCCACCCACCCCGCTTTGCTCCCTGACGCCTGGGTCGCGCGGCCGCAGGCGTGCCACAGCGCGAGCGCGTGGGCCGTCAGGGCCCGCGCATGCGCGCCGGGCGTGGACCGCCGGGGTCCGCGCCCGGGTGGAGGTGCGCGTCGCCACGCTGCCATGTGGAAAACATCTCCCCTCCGTCCCTGTCTCCTCCTCTCCTCCTCCTCCCCTCCCTCCTTTGAGTGCACGCGTATCTCACTTCAACCAATCCTCTATCCCCCTTCTCCTTCAGTCTCCGCCCCCCCCCCTCTCACGCCAGTTCCCCATCCCGCCCCCCGCGCCGATCTCCCTCGAAGCCAGACGAGATCTACAGAAACATCAGGCGCTTGATTTGGAAAGGCGCGGCGGCCCTGGCCCCCCCCCCCCTTCTCCTTTTCCTTTTCCGGGCGACCGCCCTCGGCCCGCAGCTCCAGGCCCACGGGTTTCGGCCCTCGACCCTTCCAACCTTCGAACCTCTCTAGCTACACTGACAAGACGGGCCAAGAACCCCCCCAGATTGCCGAAGAGGCGCCCGGTACCGCGCCCCCCAACCTCCCGGGGAGCTCCCAAAGCGCTCCAGGACGCCCCGGGACCGCCCCAATAACCTTTCAGAGCGCAAAAGAACAGCCGGAGATGCTCTCAAGCAGTCCAAAACAGTCTGCGGACGGCTCTCCCGCCTCCCAGGAGGCCCCCAGACGCCTCCAAGACACTGCGCGAGAACTCCGAGAGACGTCCCGAAAGAGCCCGGAGAGCAACAAAAACCATAGAATTCACATTTGTTTCGAAGTTTTTGATTTTCTCAATTTTTCATGTTTCCAACGCTCAGAGACGACCGAAGAGACTCCCAAGACCGCCCCGAGACCGCCCAACGGCCTTTTCGACATCTGGCCCGTGCCGCGCCTCCCGGCTTCCCGGGCCTCCCCAAGACGCCCAAGGACAGCCCGAGACGATCCCAAGGAGCCCCCAGAACGTAAAGAACGGCCCAACACGCTCCCGCGCAGCCCGCGACACCATTCCGTCGGCTCTCCAGGCCTCCAGGAGGCCTCAGAACCCCCAGGGGGTCCAGAAGATCTCACACCCCTGAGGGCGAGGCACAAAGAAAAAACAGCTCCGAACAGCGCCGAGGAAGCGGAAACAAAATGGAACAAGTGTTTAATTATTTTTTCCGGAAAGGGCACGGGCCCAGGGTTCTCTTTTAGTTGTTTACCCCTGGGTCTGACGGGGAGAGGGCCGGCGGATTTCTTTTGCGATAAATAACGAGTGGGAAGCGGGCCGGCGAATCAAAATTTCAGGATGTCCCTAGCGAAACGCTTGTTGTTCAGAATTTGTTGAGGATGTCTCGAGCGAAACGCTTGTTTTGTGTTATAGCTTGTCCTCTCCTGGGGGCCTGAATTCAGAGGATCTCTCAAGTGAAATGCTTGTTTTCACGTGCCCAGGTCTTGAGGATGTCTCGAGCGAGACGCTTGGTTGCACGATTGCCACGGGCAGACGGGCAGGCCGCAGATCCTCCTGGATGCGATCTACGAGGGCGAGGGCGACGACGGCAGCGACGACAGCAGCGGCGAGCGCGAGAAAGCGTTGTACCATCCGAGGCCGCTCCACGAGGAGGTGCAGTTCACCCCGGCGGACGCGATGAGTTTCATCTCCGAGCTGGAGGGCCAGCTCATCAAGCGCTGCGTGCAGGAGCTCCCAGGTGAACGACCCAAACGAGATGCGGACTAGGAGGAGGTGGGGGATGAGGAGGAGAGGAGGAGGGAGGTAGGGGGGGGGAGGGGAGGGGGAGAAGGAGAACGTGGGTGGGGGGGGGAAG
>CAUYUJ010017582.1:127665-160165 GCA_963575745.1 Prorocentrum cordatum
CATGCGGATCAAGGCACTGCCGAGCTTCTTTGTGTTGGTCTTGTGCATGTCGTACGTGGCCTGAAGCTCGTCCGCGTTCAGCTCGGCCAGCCCGTTGTATGCGGCTGTGGGGCGGTCAGAACCCGCTTGCTTGAAGGCTGCAATGCAGTCCCTGTTTGCGTTGGAGGAGGGATCCTTCAGCTTGCAGGACCTCCGCTCGGCGGCTCTTTGGAAGTGCGGCTGGCGCTCCGGCTTGGCGGGGGCCATTGCGGCGGGGCGCTCTGGTGGGAGGGAAAGAGGTGACGCGAATCAGTAGGGTCCTGCTGGGACCCCTCCGGTCTCGCGAGGCCTGGGAGTCTGACTCCGAGGCGGGGCGCTTCGCGTCGCGGCTGCGGTCTGAGTGCAGAGCGCTCTCGAGCCGAGACTAGAGAGGAGAGAGAGAGAGAGAGAGAGAGAGAGAGAGAAGAGAGAAGCGAAGAGAAGAGAAGAGAGAGATAGAGAGAGAGAGAGAGAGAGAGAGTAGAGAGAGCGAGAGACTAGAGAGAGAGAGAGATATAAGCAGAGAGAGAGAGAGAGAGAGAAGGAGAGAGCGGGAGAGAGCGAGGGAGAGCGAGAGAGAGAGAGAGCGAGAGAGAGAGAGAGAGAGAGAGAGAGAGAGAGAGAGAGCGGGAGAGAGCGAGAGAGAGCGAGAGAGAGCGAGAGAGAGCGAGTGAGAGCGAGAGAGAGAGAGAGAGAGCGAGAGAGAGCGACAGAGAGCGAGAGAGAGCAAGAGAGAGCGAGAGAGCGAAAGAGAGAGAGAGAGAGAGAGAGAGAGAGAGAGAGAGAGCGAGGGAAGAGAGAGAGAGAGAGAGAGAGATAGAGAGAGAGAAAGAGAGAGAGAGAGATATAGAGAGAGAGAGAGAGAAGAGAAGAGAAGAGAAGAGAAGAGAGAGAGCGAGAGAGAGAGAGAGGGAGAGTGAGAGAGAGAGGAGAGAGCAGAGAGAGAATAGAGAGAAGAGAGAGAGGAGAGAGAGAGAGAGAGAGAGAGAGAGGCAGAGATAGAGGCAGAGAGAGAGAGGCACAGAGAGAGAGATCGGACAAGTAGGCGGACCAGGGTCCGTCCGCGAGGCGCACTGCGGTGCGACAACTCGCATGCACTATTTGCGGCGGTGCAGCCTTTAGATACGAGGGCGGGCAACAAAAACCCCCTCCCCCGGCGCAGTGCGACAGACGCTACAGACGGCGGACAGACGATGATGATCTCACCTGTCAGACCGCGTGAGGAAAAGGCCCCAACAAGAAAGGCGACGTGCTGACACGTGGCTAGGCGGCTTGGCAGACCGCCAGTTGGGCGCTTGGCCGCTAAGCGGCGCGCAGTGACGGGGCACCCCCCGCCCCCACGCCCTGACACCGTGGACGCGGAGCCACGCGTACACACGGGCAGGCAGAAAGGAGGAGATTAGCGCGGGGCACCAGGTGGAGCGCCGCGGAACGATGACAGCATAGCTTGGATGGTGAGTGACGGCACGGCACCATCGGGCGAGGCCGTGAGCAGCTCGGCAAAGGCTCGCCCAGCGCTGTGGAGGCGCTGGAGTAGAGGGCCTTGACGAGCTTGGGCGGCGGCGAGGTCCGCGGCGAGAGCTAAGCACCTCTGCTGGAGAGCAGCCATAGCCTGTGACAGCTCGGTTTCGCGGTCGGTGAGGGGTGGCTGCTCAGTGCCAGCAGCCGAGGGCCTCGAGACAGAGGCGAGGTCCTCGGTACGCCTGTCCAAATGGTGGACTAGCGTAGTGCGGCACCCTGTACGCTGTCGTCCGTCACCCTTGAAGGGTGACTGGAGGGGCCCACGCGACCCCAGGGCTGGAGCCGCTAGGGCCACGCCCCGAGAGGTCGGGAGAGCCGCTTCCTCTCGCTCAGCAACGATGGAAGCGTGGACGGGGCACGAGGGCCTGTCTGGTTTAGTACCCTGCGGGGGGGCTGAAGCCGCCCCCGCGGGCTGCCGGCGGTGGGGGGGCGGAGTGGTTTGCGCGGTGGGACCAGTCATGATGCCGTGCAAGGGCTCTGAGGTCGGTCGCGTAGAAGGTTGGCGTCTCGGTAGGGCGGCATGGTCGGCAGCGTGTGGTATCGGCGGTGCGTCCTCCATGCCACTCAGTCCGCGGGGGTCACCCAGGTCATGGTCGGCGTCTTGGCGGTGGCCGATATCATCGTATGTGGGCGATGTCGCTCTCGGGGACGGAGTCGCAGTAGGGATCGAGAGGTTGCCCGACGGGGCGGGGTTTTCGCTGGCTGGTCCGTCGTCCAAAGCGTCCGATCCCCCACCGAAGCTGAACAGGTCATCCTCCTGTTCGTCAGCGTCTTGAAAATGAGCGGCGTTGTCATGTGGGTGCGCTGCCGCTCTCAATGGCGGAGTCGGGGGCGCCGTGCGGGTGCCCGACGGGGCAGGGTTGGCGCTGGCTGGCCCGTCGCCCAGGAAGTCCAGGCCCCCACCAAAGCCGAACGGGTCGTCCTCCTGTTCGTCGAATATCGCCCGTTGGGCCTCGGCCCAGAGCTCGTCCGGGTTCTGTGGGATGTCTGGTCCAGCCGCGGGTGGTGCCTGGTCAGACAGCAGGGGATTTGGTTCCATTTTGTTGAGTTCCGCAGCTGTGAACCCAGCCCTGCGGTGTGGGAGGGGGAGTGTACGGTGTCTACGCTCGTAGATGGCGACAGCGACTCCATGAAGCACGGTCGCTTGGCGATGTCGTGATTTGGCAGCTTCGACAATGTCGTCTGGAAGGTTATGAGTACGTGCCGCCGTTGTGGCGAGGGCGTCAGCCTGACGATTGAACTCCTCCGCGATGGGCCCGATGAGCCCGAGGTCGATGCCCATGTCGCCCAGGTGGCTTGCGATTTTCTCGACGCGGAACATGTTGGGCTTGGCCATGGCGCATCGGTGGATCTTTTCCCAGAGCTCCACGTGCGTGCCCTGCGGTGGTGAGTGTCCGTCGATGATACTTTGGAAACCCATCAACCACCGCCTGGTTGTCCACGAAAACGTGTACGGGCCGTTCAGCACATGCCGTGAGGTGGACAATGGCGAGGGTCTCCGCAAGCTGTGCGTTCTGCGTAATGCCGTGAACGCGTGCACTGTAGTTCATGCGGTGGTCGATGCCGTAGTAGACGCCGTAGCCCGCTCGTGCAAGCAATGGGATGGCTTGGTTGGTGCATGCACCGTCCGTGGCAGCGTAGACCCATGTCCAACCAGTGTCGTGGTCAAGGTAGGTGGTGTAGGAGTCCTGGGCTGAAGCCGCAGGATCTCCCTCAGGTGGGGGCCGCGGTATGGGCTGAGGTAGCGGGTCCCTCGCGAGGTCGGCCTGCAGGTCGAGGAGGGCTGGGTCTTCATCGAAGAGCCCGCAGTGTCTTGTGTGCGGTGGAAGACGGGCCCACTGCTCGTCACTGATGAGGGTGGTGAGAGGGACTCTTTCTCGGGCCCAGCACTTGCAGTCGCGAACAGTGTGCTCCTGAGTTTCCTCTTCCTCGTCGCAGTATCGGCAGATGGGGCTGGGGTCAGCGGACGTGTTTGATCGGGATCGTCGCTGTTGGGTGTGGTCCCCGCCCGACAGGTAGTTTAAGGAGGAGCGCCAGCTGCCATGCGTTGCATTTGGCTGCTCCTTTCGTTCGGGCGAGCCACGTGCTGGCGAAGAGGTCGAGGCCCTGTCTGACAGAGGCCAGGTGTCCAAGGTCATGACGCCGTGGCTTGATTTTTCTCAGAAAGGCTCTGCGTTGTGAGGCTCGCAGCATGTGAAGGAAGGCGTTTTGGGGTAAGTTCAGCCAACTGATCTGACAGCCCCAGTCGTCGTACATGATGCCAAATGTGGGCCAGGTCCAACGGAGCTGCTGAAGCGTCTGGACAAGTCGTCCGACAGGTCCTCCCCCGAAAAGGGTCTGGACATGGTGTTGGAGATCCCTGACGAGACCGCAGAGAGTAGCGTCGCGGTTACCTGTCGCCGCAGACACAGGAAGACTTCACGCTGCATAATGGCGTCAATCTCCAGGGCGTGTCCTGGGACGCACACGGCCATGAGAGTCCAAAACTCGACCCACCTGTTTCCCTTGGGGCGGATAGCCGCCTTAAGGGCATGGTTGTAGGCAGTTTTGACGGGGCCTGATGGGGCTTGAATGTCGGTGCCCGTGGTACAGACGCTGGCAGCAAGGGAACGGGCGCGCCGCGCCTTAATAAGCATCGGTGATGGGAGCTTGCCAATGCGCGGCAGGCGACTAGTCGCCCTGCGAACACGGGCGTCAGCGGTGGCCGTGAGGTTAAGCGCGGCTGGAGCCGGCGCTGCCTCGGCGTTGATGTAACTCCCGACGAGCTTGAAGGAGTCGACCACGCGTAAGGGCCGTTCCGCCAGAGTGAGCTGGGTAACGGCGGTGTGAAGCTCGTCGGTGAGCGCCCACCCCGCCACTTTGCCAGGGTGAATGCGTTGACCTGAAAATCGATCAAACTTGGCGGTTTCATCAAGAGATTTCTGCAACTCAGGCGCGGTGTGGGTAGTGGAGTTGCTGTCGTCAACAAAGGTAGTGCTGAGTGATCGCGGAACGTATCGATGCTGTCTCTTGGTCCACACACACATGAGCAGCTTAATGTCGTCCAGGGACCAAGAGCTTCCCTGGAGGTGACCGTTTGTCCTGGCCAGTTCCTTAGAGTACGCACCGTTCATGCGGATGTAGCGTTTGTGGCGACTGTAGAAGTTTCTGCGGACAGTAACGATGTCTTGGGGACACCCCGCGTGAAGCGCAAGGTTAAGGCAGATGTCCGTGATGAGGTAGTCGAAACACTTCTGTCGGTCCAGGGCAGCTCCAGCTAAGGGAAGGAGTAAGGCCCTGGCGTGTTCGATGCGCAGGGCAAGAGAGGTGCTGACGTCCCCAATGGTAGCTTTGGGGACAGCGCCAAAACTCGTGGCGTGGGTCCATCCTTTCCGCCAGTCCGTGAGGCTGCGGTAAGCTGGCGCTTCCCACGCATACATCCAAACGGAAAGCACCGAGAGAAGTCGTTGGTCCGTTGGGAGTTCGCCTCGGCCTTTTCGGAGGCACGGGTTTGGCACATGGAGGAGGGGTTCTGGGATGGTGCCAGTGCGTTGCATAGCGCGTAGGACGCTGGCGAAGAGGCGAAGAATGTCGTCGGGTAACTCCTTAGCCTCCTTAGTAGTCCAGCCGTCCAGTCCCCCCGCGCGGCGCGGTGAACGGGTGCGAATGAAGTGGATGAGTTGGTCGTCGGTGAGGTGGAAAGGGGTAGCTGGTGATGGCGTAGGCAGCTCTTGTCGGTACTCGTCGTAGAAGTCAGCCCACGTCGGCATGGCTTCGGCGTCATGTCCCGCACGTGCACGGTACCTGCCCAAGATGGGCTCCCAGGTGTCGACCATGAGCTTAAGCATGTCCTTGGTGTTAGCAACAATGGCGTTGGCAGGGAGAATGTCGGGGACTTGCGCAGGTGGTGGTTCACGAGTGTGGTCTTCGTCGCTGTCCGTGTCGGGCGAACTACCGTCGCTGGGGCTGAAGCCGCCAGCTTCGGTGTCAGCGTCGCTGTCGTCCGTGCTAGCTTCGTCAGGTTTAAAGGCGTTGGTGTCGCAGTGGAGTTGCGTATCGTCAGGTGTGGTAGGCGTGCGGAGATACGCCGTGGGCGAGCTGTCAGCAGCCCGTGCGTATATGGCCGCCTTTCGCCCGCTTGGCTCGCGGACGCCCTCAGCCCATATCTTGATGCGTTCAGCTTTGGCACGGTTCGCACGTCGCGCCAGCTCCAAGTCGAGGTGTTGGATCAAAACGTCAAGGTGCTCTCCGTGAGGTGCTGGCTCGTCGGGGGTCCAGGCCTCGGGGAAGTCTAGGAGAACCGTGGGGCGCAGCTTGTGGCATAGGAGGCGGGCCGCGGTCCACGTGCAGTCGATGCGCTGCGCGAGGTACGGCGGGATGGCACGGCAATCTAAATGATGGTGCTGTCCGATGAAACGAAGCTCACAGAGCTGCCGATGGAGCTTGCGCAGTCGGTTCATGTGTACCGTGGAAGCTCCGTAGGTGGGGAAGGCGCGGGGGACAACTGGTCGCTCTTCGAACGTGGGCGTGAGCCCGTGCATGGTGGGGGGCTTCTTTTTTGGGTGGTCGGGCGGTGGAGGTGGCAGGTCGCGCAGACGGGTGAGATGGTACTCATGACTGGCCTCGTTAGCCAGGGCGAACATGCGCTCCACGTCGTCGCGTGTGTCGGCCTGTTCCATGCGGTCCTGATATCGCCCAGCGATGAGGGTCCCTAGTGCCTGCAGCTCGTGACCCTCATGAGCTCCATCGTCGGGGGGGTAGGGCGTGGGGGCAAGCAGACGTCGGGCCGTATGGTCGAGGCGACTGAGGTCAAGCGTGACCTGCAGGCCAACATGAGACTTCGCTGGCAAGTCGCGAAGATAGCAGAAGTCGGTGACAAGGGATCGCGCTGCTTGGTTGGCAATGATATAATCGATGCGCGAAGTGCGGGGGCACTTGGTGACGCGGTCCCAGTCAGGGATATTGCCGTATGTGTGCATGGTGTGGTCTGGTGTGCCTTCAGCGACGTTGAACCATCCGTGCTGCAACATGTGCAGAAGGTGTGGATTGTCGTCGATGTTCGTATTGGCGTCCATGCAGATGAAGTAGGGGGCTGAGCCGACCCTAGCGGCGGCGCAGTCAGCGAGCCGAAAAAGAGCTGTGCTGTCTCCTCCAGCAATCCCGTAGAGGCTCGCTATGTAGATCCCCGCGGGCCCGTGGTTGTTTCGTCGCCGCCTGCGGCGGTGTTGAGTGCAGAGCGGGAGAAAGACCTCGTGCCATCTTTTCTTGGCCTTGAGGGCGACGATACAGGGCGCATTGTCGTCGACAGTGGAGTCGACAATGGCATCCTTAGAGAGGATGGCGACCCCTCCCGAGGCGCCAGTGTTGCCCACGACGGTGTGGTCTGTGCCGCCGTGGGCAGCTCTGCGCTGGGCTCGCGCCAGATCAGGTCAGGTCCAAGACTGGCGTGGTATCCTCCGTGGAGTGGATTGGCGGCGCTGGTAGCGATGGCTTGTCTAGTCGGCTTGGCATGTCGGGTCTCCTGCAGTGCTATGACTGCGGCGTTGTGGTCGACACCAAGAGCGGTGATGGTTGGCCAATTCGCTGAGAGACTGGTGATGTTAAGGCTGACGAGGTGTATGGAGCGACCTGGCCCGTCTCCATCGGTGGAGCTGGGGTTTGCACGCCCCGCACGGTGAAGGTCAGCCTGACCCTCGCCCAGGTAGAAGGCTTGGCCACAGTAGGAGCTCATGGCGTTCCTATGGATTAGCTTGACCGGGGCTGAAGCCGCCGTCAGGCCAGAAGTATAGGCGGGACACGGTCGGCACTGCGCCAGGGGGGGTTCATAAACGTCAGTAAAAATGTCACGAAAAATCCTCCTCACTCCAGTACCGTAGGGGACGAGGGGAGGAGAGGTGAGACGGCAGCAGAGGGAGAGGGAGGCGACTCCTCGATCCGTCCTGCCGAACACAAAAGCAAAAGCGAACCAGCGGCGGCGGCTAGGCGCGGCAGCGGCACAACGCACGCGCATATACTGCGCACGCGACACCGCTGGTCCGTCCTGCGGTGGCGCGCCCGCCCCGTCAGTATCTTGATGAGCAGCATCTGGTGGAACAGCTCCAGCAGCACGGTCGGAGGCCTGGCGCTGGGCCTCGTCCATGCCCGCTGCCGTGAGGCCCACGTTGCGGACAGGGCTGATTCCCCGCGGGGCCGCCGCTGCCGCGGCAGCGGCTGAGGTGGCGGGGGCTCCGCCCCGACTCTGAGGTGAGAGCGGTGAGCCACCGCCGAAACCCGCCACAAGGTTCTTGACACGGTACTTGTTCTTGAACGGGTCGAAGGTTGGCGCCTCGTCGATGGGGACGATCACGCGGGTGGGCAGCGGCGGCTCGTGGTCCGTGGACGGCGTCGGCTCGAGGTCGACCTGGCCAGGTTCGATGACGCTGGCTCCGAAGCGTGGCACCACTTCGGGGGCTCGGCCATCAGCCTGAGTCTCGCGAGGCGGCGAGCTCGTGGAGCTCCCTGGGGCCTTGCGTGAACTGTGGCGGCTGCAGGTCCTGCTGCGCGGGACGCGCCCGCCCGTGTGGCGGTCGCGTGGCGAGGTCGCCTGGGCATTAGCGCGCTCGGAATCCGCCCTGCTCGGGGATCGGATCGGCGCCGCGCAGGGTGATGGGCTGGGCTGGCGAGAGGCGCTTGTGCCGCCCTCCGCCGTGGCTGTGGCCTGGTCGGGGTCGACAGCGTCGGGGCGGGGGCTGACGTGGTGGGCGCTTCCCTCGCTGTGCCGCGGGGAGGCGCTGTGATGCGCCTGGATGTGCGTGAGGACGAGCGGGGTAAGCGGCTGCCTCTCCCGCTCAGGTGGGGCAGGTTTTGCCTGGGCAGGGCGCAGTGCTGCAGCCACGTTTGGCGGGGGCGTGTGCTGGCGCGGTTGCCAAGCGCGCACGTTCGCATCACGCCATCCTTCGGGGCGCCCAGCCCTGCCACGGTTTGTTGCAGCCCCCTGGGCTGAAGCCGCAGGGGTTATCACTGCGGGCTGGTTGCTGGAGGTGCCATCATGTCGGCCTGAGTAAAGGCCCCAGGCGCGCGTGGACCCTGGCACTGGCGAGGTGGCCCTTGGGAGGGCCTGCACGGGTGCACGCGGGTAGCCGATGACCGCTGGGTGTACCCTGGCGTGGGGGGCGTGGCCGTAGCTGGAGGCGGCTGCTCCAGCAGCCGCGGGCCTGGCACCTATGGGGCCACGGTAGTAGGCGGCAACCCCGTCGTAGGCCGTGTTACCGCCTGTCGGGACTCGCGCGGGGAGCGGTAGCGTGGCGTGCCCTGCTGTCCTGCGTCACGTTGGTCCCGCTGCTGAATGCGCTGCTGGTGCTGTTGGTGTCGCTGCCAGTCGGCTCTCGAGAGGGGACGGGTGTCGGGGAGGATGGTGGGCACGTCGGGCCGCTGCCAGCCCCGATAGACGTGCTCGAAGGCGTGGTCAGGGTAGGTCCCCCCTACGGGTGAGTATCGCCGCACATGCTCCATGTAGTCGATGTTCTGCGGCTCGGAGATCGCCGTGATGTTGACGGCTCGCTGGTGCGCTGGTCCATAGAGGCAGAAACTACCACGGTTGCTGCGGTCGTGGTTTAGCTCGGCTTCGGTCGTGGCACGGCTCACCATGGCGTCGCAGAGTCGCATGTCGTAGTCGAGGGCTTGAGGCCCAGGACCACCCTCGGCGTCCCAGTACAGTACCACGTCTCGCCAGCGGGTGCGGGTAGTGTGGATGCGCTCGGCGATCGACTCGCAGACGGTCCTGACCGTGACACGGTCCCTGTACATGTTGGTGATGGCTAGGGAGTAGGGTCGGCGGACCGTCTTGTTGAAGGTGAATTCCTCCTTGAGGGCCTGGTGGGGACTGAAGAGCACGTAGCCTTCCCTCCAAAGAGGTTGGTCGGGGAAAGGTTCTTCGGGCATCCCCGTTCCTGTGAATCCAGGTGGCCGCCTTGTGCCGTCAGGCAGTCCCTGCCTGGGGACGCGCCGCGGCTGCGGTGGGAAGTACCATTGACCCTGGTAACCTGCTTGCCCTGGTTGTGGAGGTTCCCCCCCGGGGCCTGAAGGCGCTCGGGGGGGTTCCTTAAGGTCGTGGAGGGCTGGCGCGTTGCCGAATTGGCGGGCAAGGATGTGCGGCGGCATCCCTGTGGCACGGACGTCGAGCAGGCTGTGTGGACTGGGGGGATGGGGGCACCTGCTGGACAGGCAGCATGTGTCGGAGTCCCTGTTGTTGGTGCTGTATGCACACGTCCAACTGTTGCACGAGTAGTCCGTGGACCAGTCCATGAGTGTACGCAGTCCGCTGCGGGCGCAGTCTGGGCACGTTGGTTGGCCCGAGGTGCCGAGCTGCGTGTTGCGGCGAGCCGCACAGTACTGACAGCATTGGAATCGACACTGTAGGCAAGACCAGCGTCCTGGTAAAGGCGGGAGCGCATGCTCGTTTGTGCCTGGGTCGTCTGGGTGGGGTCGCGGGCGATCCCACAAGGGCCAGACGTCAGCAAACCAGGATTGGCCTGTAGTGCGGACAACCTCGGCGGGGAGGCGAGCGTCCTCGGCATGGCACCTGATCCACTGGGGCCCCATGTCCGCTGGTACCATGACGGTGCGCCAGGTGTCGTCCGCTTTGACGTGGACTTGGGTCGGTGCCCAGAGCTTAGTAGTGGTGTCGCCGTGGTCGTGGTGGAGGATGACCCAGCCGTCCCGCCCCGCCACCGCAGGGTCAATAACGCGGTGGCCCATGACTGTCGTCCCCCACGGTAAGTAGGCACCGTCGTGGTGATCACCAGGGTCAAGCCAGACCTCGATGCCAGGGGCATTGACACGGGTCCGCACATCACGGACGTGGTAGGCGAGGACGTGGTAGGCAGTCGGCTCCTCTTCCGTCACAATGTGCTCCCACGTCTCGATGCCACTGTTGTCTGAGGTGGAGTTCCCGCCACTCTGTCGTGACGAGCGAGAGGCAGATCGCCGTGGGCGGGCACGGCCTCGGGCGAGGGCGGCGGCCGCGCTGATGAGGGAAGGCGTACGGCGTTCGTCGGCTCCTGATGACGTCGATGAGCGGTCTGGACTGTGCGCCAGGGCTGTGCCTGACTTGTACGTGCGTGGTGGGCCCGACGCGGCCCCAGGGCTGGAGCCGCTGGGGCGCGACCCGCGTGCGTCAGGGTGCCCCCGCACGGGGACAGCTTGCAAGCCAGTGTACACCAGGTCGATGAGTGGTTTCGGGTCCAGCTGGAGCATGTGAAGCGAGACGCGTGGGCGGGGCTGGTTAGGGTCATCCCTGGTGGCTGCTTCCGTGTCGTAGTGCTGTTTGGCCCATACTCGCGCTGCCTCTGGCGAGTATAGTGCCTGCGGCGGTGGCCACGCTGCCGCGATGGCTGGTCTGCGCCTGGTGCTAGCTTCCTGGTCGTGAGCTTCAGCCGCCTCACGGAGATCTGGATGATCGTAGCCAGCGATGTGAAGGGCGTGCGCGCAGTCGCCCATGCCATAGGCGTGTGGTAGGGCACGGCACCTGGACGCAGCTTCTGTGGGGGCACACCAGTCCATGCGGATGAGGAGGCTCAGGACCCGAGGGTAAATGAGGCGCGCTCCGTGGGCCTCTCCTTTCACGAAGTTGTGTCTGTTTTCCCCGCGCGGTGGTTGGGTGGCCTCGCACATCCAGAGTGCGATGGGTCCCCACGCGAGGGTGTCGTCTTCAAGACTGTAGGGCGGGTGGGGCGGCATTGCGTACCACGCGGCCAGCGAAGGGTGCACGCTCGCGTACGTGCGGCCAACGTTGGTGCCAGTTCGGCCCTTCGCTTCACGGCGGGGACCTGGCAAGAGGTGCCCTCCACTGGCAGCAAGACGGGCCGCAAGGTCGCCGCGGGTCCCATGCCAGAAGACAGTGGGCGCGTCGGTGGTGGGTTGGCGGAGGTCCCACGTGAGGTATGGGAAGATTGTCTCGCCTGAGTTCCCGCCCGAGTCTTCCAGCACCCAAGTGAGGCGGTTCGGTGGCCTCTGCATGATGTCCGTCCACGGCCCCAGCGCTTGGAGTGTTTGGTCATGAGTAAATCGAGGATGGTCGTGGAGTCGCAGAGCGTCTTTGATGTCCTCTGTAGACACGCCACTGTTACCTAGCGCAAAGCCGTTTTGATACAGGGCGTTAAGTATGCTCTTCGGCGGCACGGGGACCGCTGGGTCGCGCTGGATAGTGTTGCGTAAGTTGCGTGTCGGTGGCTTGAGGGCTGTGTAAGGCATACCAGGGCCTGAAGGCGCCTGGGGCCTGTCGGGTGATGCATAGCGTGCTCGCCGTCGTGGTGGTTGGGTGTCCGCGTCGGGGGAGGAACCACGAGCATCAGCATGTCGGAAGATGGACCACGGGCTATCGTGGGTGCACTCACGCGTTTCCCTTGCCTCGGTGTCGCTGCCGTGTGCTGTGGCATCCTCGTTAGTCGGTAGGTTACCGAATGCCGCGCCGCTCTTAGAGCCGTCTCGTGGAGACGGGCTGGTCGATCTTGGTGTGACAGACGAGGCTCGCGATACGGCGGCAGTGACTTCGGCGATGGCGGCGGTGGTGGCGGTAGTGACATCGGCGACTGCGGCGGCAACTGCTGCGGCGTAGTGTTCCTGCAGCAGCGGATGTCGGAGTGCGTGCACATGCTGGTCGTCGTGTTCGTCGGCGAGCGTGCACGGCATTTTGTATGTGGCCTCATCACGCGGCCTCCTGCTCGGTTGGCAACAGCGGAGGCACCACTGGGCTGTGGATGAGTCCAGGGCCCGCGCACAGATGCGGGCTCCTACGTGTCCGACAGCTCCCTGGGCAAGAAGTTTGGCACCGACGAGTAGAAGACCACACACGACTCCACCCGTGGCAATAGCCCCTAGCTTGCCGCTGGCCCATTTCAGGACACCCCCGAGGCCGACCCCGACTGCGGTGGCTCCGCCCGAGACGCTATCTCTGAGTTTGACGCTGGTCCATTTGAGAGTGGCCCACAATGTGGACGTGACGTTGTATGTCGTTGTGCGTCGGGATGTGGTGGGCACCGATGGGCCTGGTGCCGTCGCTTTGCGTCGTCGTCGTTGTCGGTAGCTGGGGTCTCGGCTCGGTGTCGGCAAGTACCCATCGATCTGGTCCTTGTACGGCATTGCTATCGCGATGGCGTGCGTGGCCACAAAGAGGCAGATGAGGCAGCCACAATGTCGTGATGCCGCTGCGCTGTGCTGGGGCTCGTGGGAACCGCTGGCATCTGGGTACTCATCATCGATGGGGTCGTTGTCGATGTCGGCCTGCCAGTGGCCAATGACACTGGGGTTGGAGTCAGTCACGTTGTCACGGTGTACAGAGGTGAAGGGCGTGGTGCTGCCACCTGCGGTCTGGGGATGTCCAGGTCTAGCCAGTGCTGCAGCGGGGCTGAAGCCGCCACTGCACGGGCTGGCATGAGCTGGCGATGCAGTGGAATGGCTTGTCGCGTCGGCGGCAGTGACGCCTTCAGCGTCGTTGAGCTGTGCGCCGGGGTCGGCCTGAGCTGAGTTGTGGGGCGGACTGCTGTGCGACGAGGTGTGCCCTAAGTAGGGTTCACTGTCGCGGTCACGCTGGGCCGAGTCGCCTGGTGGTGTCGTGCCGTCACGATCCTGAGTATCGGTGCCGTCCTGGCTATCGTCCGACGCGTGGAACGAGTCCATGGATATGTTGCCGATATCGCTGGCCGCGATGTGCTGGAGCAGCCATGATACGGGATCATCTGCGGCCTGATCACCCGTGGCGTGCTGGGCGAGGCCAGCTGGCGGTGGTGGGTTTGGCGGTTCCATCGGTGCCGCGGCGAGCTCCGCCTCGACAAGCGGCAGCATGTCTGGCGGTTGGTGCAGGATCACATCGGCGAGGTACGCCATGGCGTCTTGGTCGGGTGGAGGGAGGCCTCTTGGCAGCAAAGCATGGGCCCGTGAGAGGTATGGCGGCAAAGGTGCCGTGAAAGCTTCAGGACCGACGAGCGTGGCACGAGCGCCCTGGTATTCCAGAAGGAGGCCAAAGTAGCGGGTGGCGTACTCGCGGCTGCTCAGGATACGAGTGAGGTTGCGGTTGATGCGCTGTCTGTCGGGGCCCGCTCTGTGCCAGATGTCCTCGCACATGTCGACCGCGGTGCGCTGACGCAGGGCGTCGGTTGTGTCCTCAGAGTCCTCCTGAAAGAGGTGATCGTACTGTGGCAGATGAAGCGTCGCCAGGATGTACGGGACGCAGTCCTCGAGCCATGCCCAGAACACGTCCTGGTGGTCCTCACCTGGTGCCCACGCCGCAGCGCACGGTATGAGCCGGGCGCGGATCATCATCAGGTGCCAGAAAGCAGGGTCCTCCTCGGGTTCGCCCCTAGCGCACAGGGGGGTGGTGAGACCCGTGGGGCAATAGCGGGGCACGACAGCGGGGCTGAAGCCGCCACTGTGTGCCTGGCCTAAATCAACGTCCCCGTCAAGGATCTGCTGCACCGCAGTCGAGGCCACGCTGGGAGTGGATTTCGATGCATGTGTCGTAGTTGACAAGGGCGTGTATGCGCTCACGATGGCGCCCAGCGGTCCGTTGCCGCACGGACCCGCGGCTACGGTGCTGTTCACGATCGGGTCCAAAATGGTGCAGTGATCGTACTTGTAGATGCTGTCATCGTAGAGGTAGAAAAGGGTCCCACGTTCAGCGTGTCGCAGGAAAACCTCACCTCCATGCTGGGGCGCACCGCCTGAAGACGGGTGTGCTCCAGCGAGCGAGGGGAGGGCCAGGCTGCAGGCAAGGCGCCACATGATGGCGAGGCCTGGCGGGCGGCGCGAGCGATGAGCCAAAAGCTGCATGTCAGCACGCATCCTCAGATACCCCTGCATGCTCATGTACATTGCAACAAACACACCCACAGCAAGATGACAGGTGTCCCTACACCAGATAGCTTGCTCGTGCTGCTGCCAAAACTGACATGATATGACAAGAAAGAGATGCGACGCGAAGAGAGAAGAGATGCCTCTGAAGGCGCTTCCTCGGAGCGCTGAGGCAGGCTCTCTGAGGCACCTTCAATAGGGTTCCTGAGTGACCCGACCCTTGTCTTTGCCTTTGTCAGCCCCTGGGGGCCCCGTCCCTGGGGTGACCTGGCCTGGCTGGTCAATCCACCCGCAGACAGCCACGGGATCGGCAGCTGATGCAGCTTCCTCCTTTTTTGTTTCGAGAGTGGCCACCTGTGGCAGGTGGATGGTGCCCCCCGTGAGGTGCCCGAGGAGGGCCTGGATGTCGCCACGCAGTGCAGCAGCTTCGGTGGTTGCCGTCTGTTGCTGGGTGACGACGGTGGCAAGCCCTCGTTCCAAACCTGAAACGTGCTCCGTGAGTGTGGCCTGGGATGAGAGAACGCCCGCAAGCTGAACCTGCATGTTATCCACCGTGTTGGCAAGCAGCTCGTGCTGTTGTTCCATGTGTTGGATGCGGGTCGTGGCGGCATCTGACAGTTTAGGGGCCGTTGCGAAGCGTTCGCCGAGGGTGTTCAGTTCGCGAGATGCCACGCTGAATTCATCCCCTGATGAGAGGATCTCGACGTCGTCAGCGTCGCCTGGTACCTCGGCGGCTGTGGCAGCGTCCCCTTCCGTGTGGCCCCCGCCTTCAGCCGCCACCGTGCCAAGTTGCGGGTCATGACCACCTGATCCTTGGACGGCCGTCTGCTCGGCAGCTCCATCCGTGCCGTGCGGGGGTGCAGAGGAGCTGCGGCCTGGGGCGCCGTGTGATCTTGCGTGCGGCGTGGCGTCGCGTTTCCCACTGGAGGATCGGTGGCGCTTGGCTAAAGGCTCCTCCTTGGGGATCAGGAGCGGTGCGACGCCCTTGCCTTTGGGCGTGGCAGTCATGAGGTCGTGGAGGTAAGGGCTCTGGGCCGCTTTGGTTAGGAGTGTGCCCGTGGCGGGGCTGAAGCCGCCACCACGGGCTGGCGGCGTCACAGGCTCTGTGATAGTGGTAGGGGTGACAATGGTAACGTTGTCCCTCTTCGGCACCACCTCAGCCAACGGGGCCTCGGTGATGCTCCACGGGATGGGGCACCCTGCGACCTGTACCGTATATGTGGGTGGGGGACGATGGGCGCGCACTAAGGCAAACTGAGCCGAAGTGGCTGGGTCCCAGGCGGTGTGGTAGACCTCACAGTCCCATTTGACGGACGGGCCCGTGAGAGTCTTAGCGAGCTGGGTCAGCGTGGCGTGGCGTGCCGCAATGCCAGTGATGCGGTATCGCGTCTTGGCGAGGGTGGCTTCGCAGCCACGGATGCTGACGGCAGCAGCCTTGGCGGCGTCTGACCCTCGTGCAACACGGATCCCCAATAAGCCTGACTTGCCGTGCCTGACGACTCCTAGGGCCTTGAAGTCCACCGACTTCTGGAACGCATCTGCCATCGTGATGGGCTGGTCCTCAGGGAACCACACGGTCTGGTACTTGTCTGCAGTGGGCTCGTCAGCACCTACGTTGCTGAGGTCGTAGGTGGCGCCGAGTTGCCCTGAACCCGCCAAGACCTTGTCAACCGCTTGAAGACTGACGCCGAAGGTGGCAGCCAGGGACCTCTTTCCGACGCCCGATCCATACCTGCCTAGGCTTTTGCAGGGTTCGAGGATGGTGACGGCTTTAAAGTTGCCGTGGAAGAGGGCCTTGAAGGTGTCCTGGAGCTGACTATCGAGCTCCTGGCGGCGAGCGTCTTTCTTGGACTCCCTGTGCTTTTGGTTTTGGCGCGCCTTGTCCTGTGGAGCGGAGTCCCTTCGGAAAGGACCCTTGGCGCGTGGACCACCGTTCACGGGGGCACCTCCCGAGAACTGATCCTCGAAGGCCTGATGCATGGAGGGGACTGCGGCGATGGCCTCGGTTTCATGTATGGTCACCCGAATCCAGCATACGTGGTCGGCAGGATCGATGGTGGCGACGGCTACTTTTTCCGTGCAGGCGACTTCCTTGGTGCCCAGCTGGTACACGGTCACGGGGACGTGCGTGTGGACCACTTTGGGCGCCTTGGGGTGACGCTTCAGCACGGGGACGGCGAGCTCGGTACCGACGTAGTTATCGTTTTTTGGGCCCATGACAGCAATCGCAAGCTGACCCGTGGTACGCTTACCCTGCACGAGGTGGTGTTGCAGCAGCCGTTCTCCGCTCTCGTAGTCGTGGAGGCTGATACTGTCTTGTACGTCTTGCCGTCGTCAAGTGATGTGGGTTCGGCGAGGACTGGGACCTTCCAGAAGGCCGGGTCCAAGGCGATGAATTGGGCGTCCGCAGCCTGGAGACGTGCGGACGCAGCTGGTGGGTGTGATGTGTCACCACCAATGCGCTTAGGCTTGCTGCGCTGGTGGTGATCCAGCGTGTAGCTGATCTGGTTGGCGGCGCACATGCGGATCAAGGCACTGCCGAGCTTCTTTATGTTGGTCTTGTGCATGTCGTACGTGGCCTGAAGCTCGTCCGCGTTCAGCTCGGCAAGCCCGTTGTATGCGGCCGTGGGGCGGTCGGAGCCCGCTTGCTTGAAAGCTGCGATGCAGTCCTGCTTGCGTTGGAGGAGAGACCCTTCGGCAGCAGGACGTGAGCTCGGCGGCTGCTTGGAAGAGCGACGGCGCTCCGGCTTTCCGGGGGCCATTGCGGCGGGCGCTCTGGTGGGGAGAGAGGTGACGCGAATCAGTAGGGTCCTGCTGGGACCCCTCCGGTCTCGCGAGGCCTGGGAGTCTGACTCCGAGGCGGGGCGCTTCGCGTCGCGGCTGCGGTCTGAGTGCAGGGCACTCTCGAGCCGAGACTAGGCACAGAGAGAGAGAGGCAGAGAGAGAGAGAGGCAGAGAGAGAGAGGCAGAGAGAGAGGCAGAGAGAGAGAGAGAGAGGCAGGGAAAGAGAGGCAGAGACAGAGAGAGGGCAGAGAGAGAGAGAGAGACAGAGAGAGCAGAGAGAGAGAGAGAGAGAGAGAGAGGCAGCTCAGTCACACTTAAATCCAGATTCGTCCTCACCGAGTCCCACCACCAAGGGGGCGCCAGCAAGGAGATGCACATATGGGGATCCCCACGCAGTGAATAATTTAGCCGTCCCAGGAGTCGAAAAAGACCCCTCCAACGACCCGCGGGACGCCCTCTCCAGGCCCAGGGGGAGGGGGTAGGGGGAGGGGTAAACCCCTCCCCGAAGGGGAAGAAGGGGGGTTGAGAACAGAGAGAGCTCTCTAAACCACTCACGCCCAAAGGGCTGGTGGGATTAAAGACACAGATGGCCCCCCCATGGAATCCAGCAAGACCCGGTCGCTCTTGGTCGTCATGATGTTCATGCTCCGCGAGCCACGTGTGTTCTTGTGGCCTTTCCCTCGCGCAGAGCAGGCTGGGGATGTGATCGAAGACATCCTGGGTTTCTGTGTCCCATGGCAAGAAGCGCACCGAGGGTTCCGGCACGACTTCGCAAGCACCTGGGGACTCTCGCTGGACGACCTGGCCGATCTCCACGGCCGCATCGAGGCAATCCTGCCCCACATCTCGAAGCTCGTAGCGGTGGCGCACCACCGCCCTGACGCGCGGGCAGCTGGCTGCCCGCAGACCTGGAGTGAAATTGACCGACAGGACTTTCAGCTGAAGGCGCCGATGCTCGTCCTTGAGAAGATCGTCCCAGCAGCCTCCCTGGCCCCCCTGGGTACGCACCGCTGCTCGGTGTGCGCGCTACACGTCGCGCTCGCGGGCTCCGACGCCTCCCTAGGTGACGACGATCGGTGTGCGGGGCTCGCCTACATCGCGGCGGATTCGCGCTATCCAACACCGACCTGAACGCCCCCTTGCCGTCCGCCCCTGCTCCAGGCACCACGCAGGACCCTCCGCGCATTTCCGACGACAGGCTGACAGCCGAGCAGAAACAGGACAGGTTCAAGTGCGACAGTTGCGGTAAGGACCAGCTACGCTCCACAGAAGGCACGTGGATATCCGACGACACACGCCTGATGGTAGCGCAGAACCGGCCCCAGGCCTACCTCGACGGTGCAAACATGGGGTGGCACTGCGAGATCTGCTGGATCCGACACCTGGAGGACCAGGGCATCCCAGCACCAACCGGTACAACAGTAGCGGACAAGGTCAAGGAACACGAGCAGCAGAGGATCGGTGCCGCAAGCGACAAAAAGGCGGATGCCCTCCCCTCCCTGGGTCACCTCCCGCTTGGCTTTGGATGCAGCCCCCAGGCGGACACCAGATCGCTGTCGGACCTCATCATGACGCCGACGGGCATGCAGATCCCTGAGCGCGCCAACGCCACCATTCCCATCCTACGGGTCAGGGATGAGCGGTTCGGCCTCGAAGCTGCGGAAAACAAAGTCTACTCCGCACGGTGCGACACATGCCCCCCAGGGGCACCGCTCCTCGTCTGGAATACCGGAGCACCTCCCCTGGGCTGCTTCATATGGATGCCAAAGGAGGGGGTAGGGGTTCCCGAGCAAGCTGGGCTGCCTCCCATCGAGCGGCGAGCCATAGCCTGGTGGGAGCGCAACTGGAACGCCACTTGGTGCTGCCGGTGTTGCCTGGTCCCCGTATGGAACATCGGGCCTGCAACCCTGGACCGCATCCTTGATTGAGACTACAGGACACTGTGCCCAGCCGAGGCCCCTGTCCTCCCAACGCTCAACAGCCAGATAGTAGCGGAGGTGCCCGTGGACATTGTCAGATCCCTTCCATGGATAGGCGCTGACGCCAAGGCCCAAGATCGCTTCACCAAGGCTGGAGCGGCAAACCTCCCTGGGTCTAGCGCCTCGGGTGGAGCGGCCCCCCGCGGCCGAGCAAGCCCCCAGGACTCTTGCGCAGCTCATGGAACTCCTGCCAGAGCTGCCAGTCCCGCAGGGGTCGCTCCTGGACTGCAGGGACGTCAACAACCCCACGCTCAGCCCAGACGACCCCAGGAGCGGATCGGGCAGCGGAGACGTGGTTGTTCATCGACTCCTGGTGACCTACCTCCGGGACTTCCACCCTGGACTGGACTACACTTGGCGACAGTTCTGTCGCGGCCATCGCGATGACAGCATCCCAGAGCCTAAAAACGAAGAAGCCTCCTGGCCAGTCGGACGGTTGACGGAGTTTCTCAGGACGGCGTACGGCGAATGCATCTCGAAGGATTGTTCCCCGCTCAACCAGCCCTGGGAAGGCAAACGACTGGCCGCCGCGCGGGTCGTCTCCCACCTCACCAACGGCGGAAAGCACAAGGAGTCTTGGGAGAGGCACGCCTTGGCCCTCGCCCCGGCGAGTGGCTTCAACCCCGTCAGACACGAGATGGGCACGCTGACGAGTTTCCTACTCAGCCTCAGCGCCGACGCCCTGGCCTCGGCAACCATCACCTCCCTTGCCGAGTCGCACGTGCAGACAATGAGTGAGGACAGACCAAACACCTCTACTGCGGCCGGTGCAGACAACCCCTTGGGTACGAAAGACGACGACACGCGTCTTGGTAACCCGATTATGCCTGACCGCGCTGCCAAAGACGAGAATGGCAAAGACGAAATCCCTCCTACTGAAAAAGCGGATTCAGCCGATTTTGGAGGCCCCCAAGAGTCTCCTCCTCCTGGATCCTGCACGGGCTCGGCCACGAAAGTCGACAGCATGGGACCCAGCTCCGACCACGACCCGATAGCCGCCTGGGGTGGCCCAGCCAACACCGACCATAACGCCAGTGGGACCAGGGGACCAGATCACGACGAAGTTGCCCGAGACAGGGGTGATGCGCAGGGTCGTCGCCCCCCACTACGTAACCCACAGGCACCTGGCCATAGGCTTGCCTACTCTCGATCAGCGGAGCGACACGCACTCAACCAGCTGACCGACGCCCATGGAGGCCCCATGTACAAGGCCTGGCTGGGCTCCGCGGACTTGGAGCGCCGCGGAGAGTTGCCCGCCAAGCGCATCGCCAGGCACCAAACGGAGTTGGGTGGAGTATTCTGTGCTCTGTGGACGGCCTACACACAAGGCATTCGGCTCCCTGGGACCAGGGAACCCAAGTCAGACCCGAGGCTGCACTCGGACGCGACCATCAACAAGTTTTTGGATGACTGGAAGGGTTGCGCATACAACGCCTACTTGATGGACAGGAGGTTCAACTTCCGCATCGATTGGGCAACAGTGCGGGCCGAATACCTGCGCCACACCTGGCCCGACGGCACGGGCAAGGGCAACCACCGGCAGAGCAGCTGGCGCGAGCGGGCGAGTAGCTCCTGGGACGCCTGGGACACCTGGCAGAGTGAGTGGAGCGCTGGCTGGCACGACGACCGTTGGCAGTCAGGAGGCAAGCGTGGCGGCGGCAGGCCAGACGAACGTGGGGAAAAAAGGCAACGATGGGGCGACTGAGCTCCCCTCCCACCCATGCCATCACCTAGAGGGACAGGTGTATCGTCCGAGCTTCACACTTCGCGCAGCCTTCAGCTGCCTCCCTGTGCTCTCTCAACCCGTGTGGCAGCCGTGCTGCCGCCCTCCCTGGTGCACGCACTTCCTGCCTTAGGACCCAAGTGTGTCGACCAGCAATACCATCTGCATTGCAGCGCGGGGGGGCGCTGCGTGCAGACCTTAGTTGGCCCCTGGCCCCGCTGTAGTTGTTCTCACTTCTGGCCCGGGTGGATCCCGTCCACGGCCGTGCGGCTTCGTGACCGACGCAAGTGCTCCGCCGCGTCTCAGTCCTGAGTCGCGCTTTCAATCCCTGGGTTCTCTCTCAAGTACAGCGGCCTTCAGCTGCTCTTCAGACGCCATACTCGTTTGGCGGCATTCCGCTGCCCTCCCTGGTACGTGCACTTCCCGCCTTTGGACCCAAGTGTGTGTACCAGCAATACCGTCTGCATTGCAACATCCGTACGTGTTGCGTGTAGTCATAGTGGCCCCCGGCCCCGCTGTAGCTGGTTTCACCTTGCCAGGCTCGCCCCGGCCCGCGGTTCTGTGGCCGACGCAATGATGGCATCGCCTCGTCACGCCCAGAGCCGCGCCCTTACTCCCTGGGTTTCCCCAAGATGCTACGGCCTTCAGCCGCGCTTCTCCGCCTTCCCTGGGAGCGACCCTGGGCTTGGACTCATCGTCAGTGGGTCTTAACGTTGCTCAGGCGGTCTTGTGACGTGGGTCGCCCCGCTGCGCCGGCTAGAATGCCCGCCCGGCCCGATGCGGCCGTGCTCGGACTGAGTCGCTGGCGTGCTCCCGTTCATGACATACCGCAGTCTGGCAGCGGTTGGCCCAGGCGTGCTACCCCAGTGGCTAGTGGTGCACCGCTCGCCGCGAGGATCCGTGCGCACTGACGTCGCCCCATCGTCGCTCCCACGCTCAACCTTGTTGAGCGGCCACTCCTCGGGCTTGTTCGTGACTACGGATTGCTGGTGCTGCAGTGGGTATGCGGCAGCGCAGCCTTCTCAGGGCGCTTTTCCTTTTTCTGTTCCCTCAGCGTGGATGGAGAGCCGCTCTTTGTTATGTCACTTAGTTGCTTCCTGGTGCACGCCCTGTCACCTTCGGTTGGCCGTCGTGTCTCTCGCCAAGGTCGGGAACAGATGTACCCCTGCACTGCGTCGCATTATGTCGTTGATCTTTCGCGTGCAAACGCATTCTTCCGAGTAGGTTTGCGGTTGACTCCGGTTGTCAATGATTTCAGGCGTGCCTTTTCAGCCGCGTGGATGCGTTCTCTGATGCTGCGACGGTTCGTTGGCGCTGTCAGAGTCCCTTCTCCCTGCTGGACGACGTCAGCTCTCTTGCCTACGGTCTCGCTCATACCCGGCAGACACCCTGGGCTCTCTGACACCCCTCGTGCACGGAGGCAGATCCCCACTGCCTTGTGATCGTCGGCCCGACACGATCCTTGACTGGGGATGTGCGTCGCGCCATTTTGGCAGCGTCCTCCCTGCTTCCTGGGTGGCTGTTTCCCTTCAGACTCCCTGGGCAGCAGCTTGCACCGCCGCCTGATCCGCGGCCCCCGCGCGCGCCCGGCTAATTTGTCACGGCCGCAGCCCGACCGTGACCCGCCGCCGCCGGCGCTTCCGCCTGCGGCTGTATAAAAAAGTAACCCCATCGTGTTCTGCATGTTGCACGTGCGTGCATTGTCGCCCTCTTGGCGGCTTCCTCCTTTCGTGGCCTGGCCCTCACGAATTATCTGGCATTGCGCCCCATTGCTGGTGATTGACACGCCCTCTGGACTTTTCCTGGCGGGCCGCCGAACAAACAAGTAACCCCATCGTGCCCCGTTCGATGCCCCGCTTCCTGACCTTCGCCTGGGAGCCGCCAGCAAAAAAGTAACCCCATCAGCAGGCGCTGCTTAGGTCGCCGGCCCATCAGCGTCAGGCAATTCGGCTCTTGGGCGGCCCTCTCGGACCTTACTCGCCGCTGGCGCCCTCGCCTGCGGTTGCGACGAAAAAGTAACCCCATCAGCCCATCCAGAAACGATGCCCAGAGGAATTACCTCGATCAGGGAAGTGGGGCAGCTCACAGAGGAAGGGTCCCCCAGTGGAGGCCTCTTGGAGCGTCCTGGGTGCCCCGGAGAGCTTCTTGGGGCCTCTTGGGGGTCTCTTGGGAGCATCTTTGAGGCCTCTTGGGCGCCTATTGGGGCCTCTTGGGCGCTTCTTGGGGCCCTATTGAAGCGCTCTTGGGAGCGTTGGGAGCGCCCTTGGGGCCATCTTGGGGGACATCGATCAAACAAGAAACGAGCATTAGTTAGCGTTGCCCCTCGGGAGCCCAAGCAATCGCCTCTTGGGGCGCTCTTGGGGTGCTCCTGGAGCGCTCTTAGGCGCTCTTGGGGCCGTCTTGGGGCTTCTGGAGCCTTTCTTGGAGCCCCCTTGGGCCATCTTGGAGCCATCTTGAGGCCTCGGATGGCCATCGGAAGCGAAAAGGCGAGAAAACTAAGAATTTCCTCAGGTTTTGGCCTCTTCGGGGCCTCCTGGGGGAGCTCTTTGGCCATTGGGAGCCGTCTTGGAGCGGTCTTTGGGCATCTTGGAGCATCGTGGGAGCCATTATGAAACATCTTGGGATATCTTGAGCCATCTTGGAGGTCATCTTGGGCTCTCCTAGGCGCTCTTGGAGTCATCTTAATCAGTGCCCCTCCCCAGAGGCCAACATCAATGATTTGGCATTCTCGCCGAGGCCTCTTGGAACATCTTGGGTGCCTCTGGGGGGTCTCTTGGGGCCTCTTGGGGGTCTCTTGCGAGCCTCTTGGGGGCATCCTGGGGGCCTCTGGGGGCTTCCTGGCCACCTCTTGGGGCCCTCTTGGGGCACCCTTGGGAGCCTTGGGGGCCATCTTTGGGCCATCCTGGGTAAGATCGATCACAGGAGGGGGGGGCACTAATTAGGGTCCCCCCCCTCAGGAGGCCAAGATGAAGCCAAAGCCATAGTAAAACTAATGATTTTGGCTTCCTTGCCGAGGCCGTTTTGGACGCTCCGACACCTCGCGAACCCCCCCTGTCCAGGTCCATGGAGAGGGTAGGGGGAGGGGTAAACCCCTTTCCGAAGGGGAAGAAGGAGGGGTGGAAGAGGAAACTCCGTAAACCACCGGCGCCCAGAGGGCTGGTGGGATTCGGGGTCTGGGCCCCTCAAGAACCTTCAGAATCGAGGATTGGGCCTCAGGGGATGATGCGATGGACCTGATTGTATAGAAATACAGATGTGTGTATATATATATATATATATATATATAATCTATATGTATCAATGTATTTCTATAGCATGTTACTGGGCCCCGTCCTAATACCGAATCGCGAATCGATCTATCACTCACTCACTCACACCAAGTGTCCGAAGCACCTAGGATTCACGACTCCCGAACAAAAACTGATGGGGCCTGGACGGTGTTCGCTCGAACGCGGTACAATTAAGGCGCCGTTCGCGTGATGCGAGCGGTTCAGTGTGGATACGGGGAGCCCGCACCCAGCTCTACCTCGAAACGCGACCCTTTCCACGACCTCGTCCGCGACTCCGACCTCTCCCCCGCGCTGTAAGCAGGGAGCGTCGATCGCTTCGAGACGGAGGAGGAGGAGGAGGAGGAGGAGGAGGAGGAGGAGGAAACGGCATGGAGGCAGCAGCAGAGCTCGGGGGCGGGGGGCAATAGGAGGTTGGTGGAGGGTGGCTACTCCTCCTCTCGAGCCGATCTCGAGCAGAAGTGCAGGGCTCCTCGCGCCTGTCGCGAGCTAGCCCACGGAACAGAGGCTCGGCGGGGCTCAGATAGGCGTTAGCCTCCTCATCCAGCCTCGCTCTCTCTGCGGTGCTGCTCAGTGTCGTCCGTGCTGGGGTCTGTGCTGGCGTCGGAGTGGGCGTAGGCATGGGCGTAGGCGATGGCGTAGGTGGAGTGGTAGGTAGAGTGCAGATCCCCGTCTCGGCGTCTGTCGCTTTGAGGCGCCTGATGGATTCGTTAGTGATGGTGACATCGTCAGCAGTCCTGTCCCCGTCAGGCTGTCTGTAGGGCAGTTGTGTTGCCCCCTCCCGCTGGAAATTGCACGGCCCCCTACAGGCCAACGTGCAAGAGGCATCGCGGGAGGAGGCGGCTGTCTAGCGGGCAGTTCTGTCGCGGGAAGGTGTGCTGTCGTCCCGTCTAGATCTCGTCCATCAGCGCATCCATCCAGAGGGCCAGCTCGTCCTCCACGAACCCCGCTGGCGCTGGGCCCACGCACGCGGCCTTGTCGGCGTTGTGGAGCGCTGTCATGATGCACTGCCTGATCTCGCAGTCCCTGCAGTTGAAGAGGATCTTCGCCTGGCCGCTCTTGTACGCCTTCTCGAGCTTGCAGGTCGGGAAGATGTCCTGCACCTGGTACTGGTCCATGGCGCTGATGCGCTCGATCGTGGTGTTGAGGTCGCCCTTGCTCTTCACGCCGATGTCCTGCTGAGCCAGCGTCTCCATCATAGCCATCGCGGCGCCTGGTGTTGGTGGGCCTCTTCCGTGTGATTCTCCTTCGCGGCGAATGGCCCGAGCGTAGTTGCGGTTCTCCTGCTCGATCGCTTCCACCAGCGGGTCTGTGTCGCTGACCTTCACGGTCGTGATGATGCAACCCTGGAGCTCTTTGATCTGCTTCGTGTTCTGGTAGGTCGCCCGCAGGAGTATGAGGATCAGGTCGCGCATGTCGTTCGGGATCTCGGTGACTACCTTCGGCTTGTACGCGGCACCTCTCCTGCGGCGCACCCTGGCGATGGGGGCTTTCTTGGAGTCGAGTCGTCGAGCTCCACGTCCTGGTCCTCGGCCTTCTTGCGAGAGTCCTGCCTAGCCTGATGGCGTTCGTTACCCTGCGGACGCTCTCCAGTCGGCGCCCACTCTTGCGAGAGTCCTGTCCGCGTCCTTGGCTCCTCGAGCGGTCGCCTGGCTTGGATCTGGCCCCGTTGGAACCACCACCGCCAGACGTGGGGGAGGATCCCCGCGGGGCACGCCAGCTCGGTCTCTGAAGTGCAGTCGCTGCCGGCGGGAGTCCCGAGCCCGTGGACATCGTGAGCTGGAGTAGCTGCAGGGCGTGGCGGTAGTGAAAGCGTGTGAGTGCCCAAGACGTCTTGAGGTAAATGACTACGGAGGTGGCCTCGGAGCTCGGTGTACTCTTCATAGGATTCCTGGCAGATCGGGCAGGTGAGGCTCTTCGGGGCTACGAGGGGATACGGGGCCCAGCCTTGCACGCGTGTGATCTTCATGCTGCTATGATATGGTGTTGTGCGCCCACTCGTGTCGGGAAGGTCGTACTACATATGATGCACTCGTTCGTGAGCGTGAGCTGAGATAGCATGCAACATATTCCATGTTCGCCTCCTAGTGCCGTTCCTCGTTGATGTGCGTAAAGTGCTCGTGCGGTCTTGCAGGTATAGGGAGTTCAAAACACTAGGTCGGCATGCCCGGGCTCAGCCTCGCGGACCTACTCTAAAACCATAGTTTAAACATTCCTTGTTTTGTTTCATGCCGTGCCGTCATCGCGCGAGTGATACTCGAAAACCTATTTTTTTTAGATGGCCACGGTGATCTCCCCCCAGATATTCCTCCGATGTGTCCTCCAGATCTTCACCCAGATCTTCCCCCAGATGTTCCCCTTGATCTCCCTGCTGATCTTCACCTAAATCTTCCCCTCTGATCTCCGCCAGGTCTTCCTCAGATCTCCGCCAGATTTTCCTCAGATCTTGCTCAGATCTTCTTTACAGGGCTCAAGCTAAACACTATGTACTTGTTGTTTCCCTGTTGTTCTCGTTTTCTTTTTTGCTTTTCGTTCTAAACGCGTTCGGGAACACGTTTTGCGCGGGCTCTACACAGTAGGCGCGGGCCTGCCCGTTTAGGGAATGAGGCCTATGTTGTGTTTGGTGTTTTGTTCTCGCGCGGGCACGAGTCGTGCGTTTTGTTCGCGTTTTATGTGTGTGTGTGTGCGAGAAGGATGGCCATGCTTTGTTTTTTGCGCCCGTGTTCTGTTCACGGCGTCTTCGCATTTCGCGCGGCGCGCCTCCTCCGTTTTCGTATTCACTCGGCCTTGCGGATCTACTCTAAAATCATATGTTTGAATGTCTTTGTGTTGTTTCATGCTCTGCCGTCATCGCGCGAGTGATTTTCGAAAACGTAAGCTTAAAACTGGTCACGGCGATATTTCCCCCGATTATCCTCCAGATGTTCTTCCAGATCTTCCACCAGATGTCCCGCGAGATTTCCCGAGATCTTCGCCCAGATCTTCCCCCAGATCTCCCCCTAGATCTTCTGCCACATCCTGCCTTAGATCTTTCTCCAGATCTTCCCTCAGATCTCCCCCTGATCATCCTCCAGATCTTCGTCCAGATCTTCCCCCAGATCTTCCCCCAGATTTTCCTCCAGATCTTCCCTCAGATCTTCTGCCAGATCTCCCCCCAGGTCTTCTCCCAGATATTCGCCCAGATCTTCCCCCAGATCTTCCCCCAGATCTCCCCCCAGATCTTCCTCCAGATCTTCCCCCAGATCTTCCCTCAGATCTTTCCCCTGATTTTCCCCCAGATCTTCCTCCTAGATCTCCCCCCCAGATCTTCTCCCAGATCTTCTCCCAGATCTTCCCCCAGATCTCCCCCCAGATCTTCCCCGAGATCTCCCCCCAGATCTTCCCCCAGACCTTCCCCCAGATCCCCCCCCCAGATCTTCCTCCAGATCTTCCCCCGGAGCTTCCTCCAGATCTTCCCCCAGATCTTCCCCAAAATCTTCTCCCAGATTTTCCCCTTGATCTTCCCCCAGATCTTCCCCCCAGATCTTCCCCCCAGAGCTTTCCCCAGATTTTCCCCCGGATCTTCCCCCGGATCTTCTCCCACATCTCCGCCATCTTCCCCCAGATCTTCTCCCAGATCTTCCCCCAGATCTTCCCCCATCTTCCCCCAGATCTCCCCCAGATCTCCCCCCAGATCTTCCCCCCAGATCTTCCCCCAGATCTTCCCCCAGATCTTCCCCCCTCTTCCCCGGATCCCTCCCCAGATCTTCCTCCAAATCTTCCTCTCAGATTTTCCCCCCCCAGATCTTCCCCCAGATCTTCTCCCAGATCTTCCCCCAGATCTTCCCCCCGAGATCTCCCCCAGATCTCCCCCCAGATCTTTCTCCAGATCTCCTCCCAGATCTTCCTCCCATATCTTCCCCCAGATCTTCCCCCAGATCTTCCCCCAGCTCGCTTTAGATCTTCCCCCAACTCATCGCATAGTTCTTCCATTTTTCCCCCTCGGATATTCCCCCAGATCTCCCCCCAGATCTTCCCCCAGATATTCCCCCAGATCTTCCCCCAGATCTTCCCCCAGATCTTCCCCCGGAGCGCCCTCCATATCTTCCCCCAACTCTCGTCCCAGATCTTCCCCCAACTGACCCTTCAGTTTTCTGCCTCAGATCTTCCCCAGATCTTCCCCCAGATCTTCCCCCAGATTTTTCCCCAGATCTTTCCCCAGATCTCCCCCCAGATCTTCCCCCAGATCTTCCCGCAGATCATCCCCTAGAGTTCCCCCCAGATCTTCCTCCCAGATCCCCCCCCTGATCATCCTCCAGATCTTCGTCCAGATCTTCCCCCAGATCTTCCCCCAGATTTTCCTCCAGATTTCCCCTCAGATCTGCTGCCAGATCTCCCCCCAGATCTTCTCCCAGATCTTCTCCCAGATCTTCCCCCAGATCTCCCCCCAGATTTTCCCCCAGATCTTCCCCAGGATCATCCCCCGAATCTTCCCCCAGATCTCCCCCCAGATTCCCCCCAGATCTCCCCCCAGATCTTCCCCCAGATCTTTCCCCAGATCTTCCCCCAGATCTTCCCCCAGATCTTTCCCCAGATCTCCCCCCAGATCTTCCCCCAGATCTTCCCCCAGATCTTCCCCCAGATTTTCTCTAGATCTTCCTCCCAGATCCCCCGGCGGATCTTCCCCCAGATCCCCCCCCAGATTTTCCCCCAGATCTTCCCCCAGGCTTTCCCCCAGATCTTCCCCCAAAGATTCCCCCAGATTTGCCTCCCAGATCTTCCCCCAGATTTTCCCCTGATCTTCCCCAGATCTTCCCCCTGATCTTCCCCCAGATCTCCCCCCGGATCTTTCCCCAGATGTTCCCCTCAGATCTTCCCCCAGATCTTCCCCCAGATATCCCCCCCAGATCTTCCCCCCAGATCTTTCCCCAGATCTCCCCCCAATATCTCCCCTCGGTTGTCTCCCCCAGATTTTCCCCCGGATCTCCTCCCAGATCTTCCTCCAGATCTTCCCCCAGATCTTCCCCCAGATGGACCTTCAGTTTTCCCCCTCAGATCTTCCCCCAGATCTCACCCCAGATCTTCGCCCAGGTCTTCCCCCCGATCTCCCCGCAGATGTTCTCCCAGATCTCCCCCAGATCTTCCCCCAGATCCCTCCCCCAGATCTTTCCCCAGACCTTCCCGAGATCTTTCTCCAGATCTTCGCCAATATCCTCTCAGATCTTCGCCCAGATCTTCCTCCAAATCTTCGCCCAGATCCCCCTCCGAGATCCCCCTTCGGATTTTCCTTCAGATGTTCCTCGCATCTTCCCCCAGATCTTCGCCCAGATCTTCCTCCACGCATTCCTCATATATTTCGCATCATGCTCCAGATCTTCCCCCAGAGCCCCCCCCCTCGGAACTTCCTCCGGATCTTCCTTCAAATCTCCCCAGATCTTCCATCAGATCTTCCTCCAGATATTCGCCCCGATCTCCCGCCGGATCTTCGCCCAGATCTTCTCCAGATCTTCCCCGGATCTCCCTTCGGATATCTCGCCAGATGTTCCTCCAGATCTTCACCCTGATGCCCTTTTAGATCTTCGCCAAGATCTTCCTTCATATCTTCGCCCTGATCTCCCCCCAGATCTTCCCCAGATGTTGTCCCTCGGATCTGCGCCCAGATCTTCCCCCAGATCGCCTAGATCTCCCCCAGCATAACTCCAGGACGAAACCTTGTTTTGTTTCATGCCGCGTCGCTGCCCTGGTTCTTGTTTTTAATATCCTAGTTCTGTCATCTGCCCCGTTTCGGGGCTGCGATCTCTACGCGACGACCTAGAGTTTTTTTTTTTTTTTTTTTTTTTTTTTTTTTTTTTTTTGTTTTTGTTTTTTGTTTGTTGTTGTTGTTGTTGTTTTTTACATATATATATATATATATATATATATATATATATATATATATAACAATACATGTTTGTTGTTCAAACCCCCTGTGCTCATACATGGGGTCCCTGCGGATGTGTTCGATTCGCATACGAACAGTTCGGCCTCGTCGGATGGGGCGAGATAATGTTGCCCTTCCAGTCCAGCAAGTCCAAGGGTTCGGCAGTGTCGTAGGTGAGGAGGTCCTGGATGTCGGTGGCCATCTGTCTGGCGATCGGATGCGCATCGGGGCTGATGTAGCCGTCGTCGGTCAGGGTGAGTGGCATGACGGGGAGGTCGTTGTCTCGCAGAAGGCGCTCGATGCGGAGCTCGCCGGACAGAGCGGAGACAAGCTGTTGGGATTCTTCAGGATGTGCAGCAGCGCCTTGAAGTAGTTTCAGCCGTCGGATTTTTAGCTCGATGGAGCTCGGCACGATGTCCCATCGGCGCCATACCTCGGCCGCGGAGATCGCCTTGTGGTGCGAGTCGTGGTGGTGTTGGCAGCCCTTGCCCTGTAGCATGGCCCGCAGCTTCTTGCCCAGGCAGATGTCGAGCTTCTTGTAGTCCGTGGCGTAGAGGTAGTAGGTCTCGGCGGCGCTGATGGCAGTTTCGTAGACAACGGCTTGGAATACGAGTCGCTTAAGTCGGCGTTGGGCACGGCTAAACCAGAAGTGGTGGTACTGGCACCATCCTGCGTTCGCTGCTCGTAGTCGTGCTTCACGTTCTCCGTTGAAGGCTGCTTTGGCGTCGAACATGCCCCCACGTGCTTCATCGAGGTCAGTCTCTTGCAGTTGACGCGGGGGTCGGTGAAGAAGGCGCGGTGAAGGGACTTCGATGGGATGCTATGTACGATCTCCTCCTTGGTCTCGTTCAGGCTGAAGCCTCCCTGGAGAAGTGACTGGCGTAGTACCTCAAGGTCGCGCTCGATGGTGGCAGTCAGGGCGTGGATCTCGTCGATGCTGGCGTCGTGTAGTTGACCTCTGGAATCGATGTATGTATCTATCTATCTATCTATCTATCTATCTATCTATCTATCTATCTATCTATACTATATATATGTATATATATATATATATAGATTAATGCAGAGCCAACGGGTGATCGACGAAAATGGACTCCTTCATTTTCTTCTTGCCTCAAGGTATTGATCAGTCATGCTCAGCCTCACGAGTTGCCTGCGCAGGTTCGAACTGTGTGTCTGGGCCAATTCCGTCCAGCATTGAACAAAAAGACACATGGACGATCGTCCCCCCAGGGTGGGAGGCGGTCCTGGCAGGTCGGCACAGTCATTAACGTCGGGCAGTGTCGAGCCACTACACTGCGGGGCATCGCGATCCCTCCCTTGTTTGCGAGCTCTTCTAAACAAACACCCGTTCGAAACTCACCAATCCATTTCTATAGCATGTTATTGCACCCAGTCCTAGATAGAACGACGCCGAAACGCGAATCGATTCATATGATAGTGCAACGCCAAGGGGTGATCGACGAACATGGACTCCTTCATTTTCGGGAACTCTCCTTTGCCTCGAGGCATTGACCAGTCATGCTCAGCCTCTTGAGTTGCCTGCGCAGGCTTGGACTGTGTGTCTGGGCCAATTCCCTTCAGCATTGAAACAACAAGACACGCGTGGAGGAGCATCCCGTACTCGCAGGCGTTCAGGGCGAGCGGGCTGGGAGTGCCAACGATGTCGTCGAAGGAGTCGGTGCTGCTGGCAGGGACTCTGGAGGCGGCGACGCGAAAGGCTCCCCCCCCCTGGAGCCCGACCGCGCCCAGCGCTCCTCTGATTCGGTGGCGATCCAGCGAGCCGTGCGATGCCTGGTGCGTCCTCGACGTCCGCGGCGCCCAAGCTGAGGTCGAGCCGAGGGAGGGGCTCCTGGGTGGATGTCAGGAGCCTGGCTGCAGTCTCATCTCTCATCGGTCCGAAGTCGTGGCCGACGATGCCCCGGGCGGGGTTGGTCCAGCACGGCGCGAAGGTCACCCGCGAAATTCGCCAGGCCATCGCCACGTGGCCCGTGCGCAAGTGGCGTGCATGAACAGTGACGATCTCGAATTCTCCATTCGGTCGAAAGCGTTGGAACTGCGCGTCAGCCAGCAGCCGTCCCGGCGAGATGACGTCGAGCAAGTGCAGCACCTTCTGCAGCCACTCTTGGGGGGAGGGCGAAGCACGCGATTTCCCGCGTCGCTCCTCCGCAGGGCGGGGATGTCCTCCTCGGCGTCCAAAACAGGCGGCCCGAGTGGCTGAGGATAGTCACGTTCAAAAGGTCGTAGGCCCGCCACGCGGTCTTTCCCAGGCTCAGCGTGCCGTCGGTCATGGCCCCCGCGAACTGGGCCGCGGAGTCGTTCACATTCGCGCCCGGCGAGAGGGCGCAGTTGGCGGCGCTGCCCACGCCCAGACAGCCCCAGAGGCACCCAAGAAGGCCCGAGACGCCCCCAAGAGGGACCCAGAACGGTCCAAAAGGGCCTCAAGAAGGCCCTGGAGTCTGGAGGCGCCCAAGACGGCCCAATA